>JAODUO010001290.1:160000-255000 GCA_025642075.2 Ridgeia piscesae
CATTTACTTCTTATCTATTTGAACTATGAATTTGAAACTATGGTCATGACAGAGGATTGACCCATATTCAAATGCACGTATAATGCAGGCCACGTATTCGTCTTACGAGCCTTGCAATAATAGTAATGGTATAGCTGAGGTTTGTGCTGCCATCTAGTTGATAGTGGTGAAATAATGGTTCCAGTTGAAACCGCTTTGAGCGACACGTCATTTTTCTGCCTTTTGTCGGTGTGATTGAGGAATCGAATTCGTTCCGATCAGTCAAGTTAATGTAATATTATTATTAATAATAATAACATGAATTCTTGTTATGGAACTTCAGAAGTTGTTTTGGTTTCATTAAGAGCCAGGAAACGGAGAAAGGTAAGATGTCAGAGGTATATTTTTAAGACAGACGCTGAAATCGCAGAAGCCACTTTTCCAGGAATGCCAGTTCGATCAGTGTATGTCTACTCTGAGTCTGACTACGTGAAAGTATGTTTATCTTTTAATTGGTAAAATTCCGAAAGCCATTAGGCCAATATGGGTCGGGGTGTGGTTGGTCATATTCGGAAGCACTACATTGAATGTGTTTGGCTAGTCTTGATTTAGAAGTGTCCACCCTGCCGTGGCGTGGCGTGTAGCCGTAGCGTAGGCAGACAACTGTTTCGGATAGCCCCTTCCAACTCTATAGACTATGGATTGCATGCCTAAAAAACTGTTGGCATGATGATGACCTAGTGATATACCTGAGTTCTGGCCGGTATCTGAATAAATTGTTTACCACGTGTGTTGTTGATATGATAACACACACTTGTACATATCCATTTCGTGACACTTTGATGGAAGAACAAGTTTGATGATTATTAGGAATTAAAAAAACAAACAAGATAATAGTATTAATACCTTAATGAAATAATTTAGAAAGCGAAGCGCAATACTCCCAGCACATGCGCAAGAAAACTGCTAAACTCATGTTCTGTTAGCCCCAAGGTCAACCATGGTTGTCTAGACTTTGAAGTTTGAGTTTTGCTAGATAATTGGTGTAAGTCACTGAAAGGGTACGGCTATAGTAGTTTATTTCTGCAGTCAGCACTGTCAACTGTCTGTCAACAGTTACACTGTCATGATCTATTTAATCAAAAGGTAGCTCTGCTTCATTTTCAAAATAATGCAAAGGAGGTTCATGTAAATGTACACACCAGTGGTATTACTTGTCATGTTATTCACCTTCAGGTTTACCAAAGATGGGAGGAACTTCCACAGGGATGTTGATGTTTGTGAGAGCTGATGCAGTGAAAGTCAAACACATAGATGATGAATCCGGTGCTCAAGTTGACACACTCAACAGCAGTTTGAAAGTACTTCCGGTCAGACATGTTTATTACACGTATTATTATGTTTTGTTATGGGTATTGTAAATATGATTTTGTATGAAATGTAATAACTACAATTCGCAGTGAATTAGCATTAAAGATCTGAATAAAAAATTAATAAAATGCATATTTCACCAGTAAATACCAAACTCAATAAGCCGGTTACAAGTAGTATATATGTCAGTCATTATGTTTTATTTTGATTTAGATACCCCCTTCAAAATGTGACCTGGCAAACCTTCTGCATGACATCAGAACAAACATGAGTTGTATAATCAAGGCCCGCAAAGGAGGTGAGTTTAAATTGTGTTTTAAAAAGTTCAAATTAATCACCTTGTCTGTTTCCGTACTTAGTTGACCACAAATATAAAAACATGAGGTTTGCCATTGAGGAAAGTAACTTACTTTGGAGCATATCATTTGAAACATACGTTTCGTTCCATCATCTACAGGTCTTGGTCATGTACTGGTGTTACATGTGTTAGTTTCGGCAGGATAATTTGGTTGTAGATGGCGGGCAGATGGTATCCCTGTTCATTCTTAATCTGTTATATATATATATATATATATATATATATATATATATATATATATATATATATATATATAATATATATATATATATATACAGCCACCTTCACTTTCCTCTTGTGCCAGTTGGATTTGTGGGTCAGTAGTTTGGACACTGAGTATCCTGTGGCCCGGCAGTGGTCTCCTACTCCTGTTGGTTGGTCCAGGTTTGTTTGTTCTTTGAACCTCTGGCTGAGTGGTCTCTTGGTTTCACCAATGTATGTGTGGCTGCCGTTGTTGTCTCACATGATGTAGATGGTTCCACGTTGGTGTTCTTTCAGTGTTTTGTCTTTAGGGTGTACTACTATCAAACAGAGAGTACTAGCCAGCTAATGGTACATGTGCACGTCGTGTGACTTGTAAATCCATCCAAGTTGTTCTGATAACCCTGCATGTATGGTAGGCCCAACATAGGTTGGCATGGGTTGTTGTTCGTACTAGGTGGTCTTTTGCATTGGGTGGTGGAGGTGCAAGCGCCCGCTCTGGGTATCCATTGGCTCTCAGGGCATTGTGGGTATATGCCAGTTCTGATGTCCTGTCTTCAGCTGTGGTGACATACTGCAGTGCCCTGTTGGTGAGGGTGCATACAGCTGAACGTTTGTGAGATAGAGGGTGATGTGACTTGAAGTTGAGGTACTGGTCCGTATGTGTCGGCTTCCGGTATATAATTATCTTTGTGGACCATCGTCCAGAATCTGGACGCATAGATCCAGAAAAGGACGTTTGCGGTCTTTCTCGGGTTTGATATCAACTTGATGTGTGGATCAATGTTGTTGTTGTGTTCAATGAACTCGTTCACATTGTATTCATGAAGTATGGTGAATGTATCATCCACATATCGTAGCCACAATGATGGGGGTGGGTGGTGCTGTAGAGATGGCTAATTTCTCAAATTGTTCCATGTATCAATTAGCTACTAGGGGATATATGGGTGACCCCATAGCTGCACCATGTGTTTACTGACAATAGGCACTGTCGTATATGAAGTAGGTGATGGGTCGAAATGTCATATGTTTCAAAAGATATGCTCCAAAGTAAGTAAATTTCTTACAACATAACCATATCTTCATATCTTGGAGCCATGAACAATATATTCCATATCACTTCTAGTCTTTTCTAAGCTATTCACTAGATGGCGACACAGCAGGGATGTGTCAATCTTCGGGTGGGTTTGGTAGATTTGATGTGTCAGTCTTTGGGGGCGGGTAGCCAATTTGAGGCTTAAAGGGCAGTATAAGAAATAGTAACAAGTAAATAGGTTATATATTGTTATTGTTAGTATATTTTTCCTTGACAGTAAATTTACAAGCAGCAACAACAAAAAGTGAATGTGTATGTCTTGAAAAACACTGTTTAGTTCCAGCCATATTTTTATAGTTGTGTATGGTTCTCTCGGTAAAATTCAGTATCATAACAGTTGTATGAATTCATAGTTTATGAACCATGTTTATTATTTGGAAACATAGTTTTGAGAGTAATTATGCTGGAAAGTCTAAACATGATTCCAAGAAAATATTGAAAGTATTGTATCAACATTTTAATCATAATTAAAACTAATACTAAGTACTTAGTTAAAACAAATAGTTACTATTATTATCATGTTTAATAGTTATTTTTAATTGGCTACTTTACAGAACATTATTATACTCTCTTGCAATAATGCTCAGTTATAAATAGTACTGTGGTAAATATCGTAACTAAACTTTCCTGTTTCATTTTAAAGCAGGCAATGCTGGTCTGCCATGTTTCCGACACCTCACTGCGATGTTGAATCGATTGAGTCGGAACGACATAGACAAATTGACAATGATGTATCTTCGTGACCAACAATCAGAAGTTGCCCGTCAGACAATGATTGATGCCCTAGGAACAGCACACACATCTGACTGCTACACAGTTATGATGAGTCGCATATTCCATGTCAAGCGTCCTGAGGCTGAGTTGGTGATGAGAGCCTTGTTTCAGCTATTTGGCTTGTCAGCCCAAATCCCCGAGGTATGGTCTTTTTACCATATGTGATACATACTTTGACATACTGATAAAAATCATATTATTTATTGCAACTGTTTGTTATGTTATATGTTCTGTTTGATATTGCTCCCTATGAACAATTTATATCAACGTGCTATCAATCAACAAAGGTTTCAACGTAAACCATTGTAATCTATCTACATACTTCTGCAATAAAACATTTCAATATTTAGTATAATTATGATTAATAGTAAGTTGATTACATTTGCTCATCTTTGCAAACATAACATAACATTTAGCTAATCATATTTTGTCCAGCAAAAAATAGTTCTTATGGTATAACATTTTATCCAGAGTAATCATTAAATGCATTTTGTTTACAGATTGTCTTTGTCACTTTGGAACATGTTGTTTTTCACCATCCATTTGACTTCAGTGGTAGGTGTCATTGCAATATACATGAATATATTGACTTTGAAAACTAAGTGAAATGAATTTTTTATGAAATCCTCTCCTCCAAATTTATGGCCCTGTATATTTTCTGTTACATGTTTGTTGTGACACCTAGTTACCCTTGGTGACATCACCGAGGGAGATACCACAGTGTGCACCTTGGCTTTTAATATGGTGACTGGCAGCACAGCTTTTTGTTTCAAGATGTGCTAGAAATTACAACTGCATAGTTTGACAATATTTTCATATAACTGTAAAGATAGTAATCTTACCTACTGCATTGCTGGAACTACCCAGGAATTGTTCACATCTGACACCCATGCATGTGTGCCTGATATTTTCCTAATACCAATGGCAGCCTGGAATAACCTTATTTTAAGGATTAGATAAGAAGAATAAAATATACTGATATTTGAATCATTAACAAACAGAATGACTGTAATTGTAATAACCATGTAATTGTATTAATGTAATTGATACCAGATGATGAAGTGAGACAACAGGTCAATGATAGGGCAACACTGGTGTTGGCATATGTTGCCAAACAAGTGAAGAGTTCCCGCCCAGCCTGGTCCAGCCGTGTAATACAGAGACTAGAAGAGCGACTCGGTGTTCACGGTATGTCTTGATCCTTTGAAGGTTACATAAGTTCTTCTGCCTTCTTGACAAGTCTATAATTGTGATGATCCTCTCTCACTTAGGAAGGCCAGTAGGCAGTCAGAATATTGGACTGTTAACTCTTGGTTACCATGCCTACCAGCTGGCTCTAGAACTAAGTCTTGGTTGCCTCATGTAAAACTTATGTGTAATTGCATAAATCCATATATGCCTGTATATGTATATTGATATATGTGTGTGTGTGTGTATTTGTTAGAGTAAAATGTGTTTTAAATGTATATTCACCAAAAATGTGAATAAATTATTCAGTAATATTTGCTAAATTTGGAACATCTGTTCAATAAATCTATGCAAACAACCCATTGGAAAAGAAATTTTGAGTGAAGTACTTAAAATGTAGACTAATGGATCATCCAAAGCTTGAAAGGATGCCTTTGCCAAAAATTGTATTGAGTAAGCTTTTATGTAGTTATCACATTACCAGCTCGATCTCTGGCTGCAAGCGTATATTAAGAGTAACCGAAATATTGCCTGATTGCTTGGATTTAGACCCATACCACCATCGCCAGTTGCGCTCGACGATGAATGAGAAAGAATTACGTGAGCATTTGAGTCAGAAGACCTTACACATCCATGCACTCGGCAATGCTGCAAGTGACACGTCTCTTGGCCACCTCATGTCTTATGTCAACGACTCCAGCGCTCACACCAACCTGCGTTATAGTGCTGTCAACGCACTTGCAAAATATCACCACAAACATGTGAGTTCTTAGTACAATTCCTTGACCCAGTTAAGCCTTGTTTCGTGTAACAAATAACACTAGTATCAGTAATATTATATGTACGTTTATATATTTGTATTTGTATTTTAGTGTATATTTCCACTGTTACTGAGATCCCACTGTGTTTACAGTCATGTAGGCTAAAATCTGTACTTTTGACACTTTGTAATAGCTGCAGTGATCATGGTTTACAGTGACATGTAGCCAAACTCAAGGTAATTTGTCAAGTTAGTAACACTTGATGGATCCATACCAGGCACTGCCAATCATGATTCATTGCAAATGGAGACTGTTATTGGTGTACTACTGTGATTGGTCATAGAACAAACAGTTTATTATGTTTATGTTGTCATCATACACTAACTCATTGATATATTAAAAAAAACATATGATAATGATCAGTGAACAAATTCATGCTGGTGAAAAGTCTGAGCTGGCAGGACACTTATGTAATCATTGTCTTGGAAGTGTTTTCATCGATTCTAAGAATTAGCCAGGGATATATATTGAGGATGTAAAGTAGAAGTTTTATTGTTATTGTAATTCTTATGTCCGTAATGTCATCACATACTCGTGTTGATTTTGTAAGTAAGTACTGTTGACAGGTTGCTGATGTTTTGCTGTCAATGACATTGGTGGAAGAAGAAAGAACTGTTCGTCTGGCAGCCATTAAAGGCTACAAGAAACATCCCCACGGTGGGGATATCCAGATATTGCTTGACCAATCGTATGGCAGGTGAATGCTGATTTACATTTTGTAGCATTAATGAAAAAGTTACAACCAAAATTAATGTAGTGAGAGAGCGCACTTGAACTGTAACTGCCAGTACCTGCTGGCTAATATAGGTGGTGGATTGAACCCGGTATAAATTAACCAGCTACATATACAAGCTGTCAATTAATGGCGTGTCAGTGAATGAATACAATAATCACATCATTAAAAAAGTTATTGGCAGCCATGTGCAATTGCGATTATCCACCACAGTTTTACGTATAGTATAGGACATTGTATTAGAAACCATCTTCACAACTGTTAGAAAATACACTAAACCCTAGATGACTTGGGAGGTGGTTTCAAATGCTCTGGAAAAGCTTTTGCCCCGTAAAATTGGAATATTACAGGCAACATGCATTTTGCACCCAAAACTAATTTTATATGGGCCGTGTTACATAATAATAATGTATCGGCACAAATTCAAGCACTTGGACATTTGTGGAAAGACATAGGCTCAACTTGAAATGTTTGCTTTAAATTTACTATTATGTCTTTAAAAACTACTCATGATATCTTGGAAAAATTTTAAACCTATTCCATCTACCCATGGGTATATGAAAACAGGTCATACATGACTTATGTAAGTTGCATAATAGTAATCATTATGACCAGATCATTTAAAAAAGAGTTGAAAAGGGTGTTATCGTGAAAAAATGATTATGTCTCCTGTGACTTTTAAATTAACTATAATACATTGACAATTATAAGTTGAGTAATTTCTTATGATTATGATATCAAATTTCACAAGTATTGGCACCCTTTAATCATAAATGCCTGTTGTAAATATAGTTTACATTTTCACACATTATTTTGTTATGCAGTTTGTATGTGTTAGTTATTCTGGTATATAAAGACTTCTTTGTCAGTTGTCATCTAGTGTGTGTTATTTGGACCATATTCTAATTAAATTATACAAAGGCCAATACTGGAATATCATTTATATTTAGGTCTCACAATGTAACCCAAAAAGAACATAGCCGCATGAAGAGAAGTCTCTCTAGTGCCCTCGCCCGAATCTGGCAAGGATTCGCCTTTCATCTAGAAAGTCCCTCCGTCGACTGGAAGAAACATATCGGAGGAAGTTTACTTGGGGCTTCTATGGGTATCGTCGTGAGAAATGAAATTGACATCCAAATTAGTAAGTTTCATATACGAGGTATGCTGTTAAAAGTTACCTAAGATTTGTAACAAATATGGGCAATGTAAAAATTGAAATGTGGATCACATTTGGGTATTATATAAGTACATTTTTCATGTAAATACTGTATTGATATACTAAAATGCAATTTTGCATGCATTGTTTTTAACCTTCGAAATATAGGCCTATGTTGAGTTTAAAAGATGGTTAAACTATTTTGTAGAATGTACAGTCTAAAATCATGAACATCAGTGTCATACCTGGGATCAGTATATTATTTTTAAATTCATATTTCAATTTTACTGGAGACTGGCAGTTAGAAACTCCGTCTTTTTCATCTACAGATTGATATGTTTCTAGTATGTGTCCATGACCATGTGACATCCTTGCTTTATAACATCAGAAATCAAGTGTTAAAGGAGCAGATGTTAACAATAAAAATATAGTCCTCTGGGGGATTCATGTGGACTACCAGGCCATAAAATAAATGTACTAAAGTGTTATACAAAGGGACATAATATATATACATGTACACACACATTCACTCATGGACCTGCAAAGCAATTGTAATTGAGACATACAAAATAAAAGCAGTCATGAGAGAGTTCCACGAAAACATGGATTTCTATGGTTTGGAACTCTAATTGGGTCATTCCTGTAATTCGTCCAGATCCGAGGATAAATTTGGGTGGGTTGCAAAACTAAGTAAAATATAAACTGGTCATCATCATTATACGAAACATAGTTCTGTTATGTGTCTGACTGTTCAAGAGTCATCATTCAGTTAGAAACCCATGAGTGTTCAACATTATGAAAGGCTCATTGGATAATTAAAACTTAATGATGTCAGTATATCTCATTTCCATTTGGGAGCTCCGGGAAAATATCAGAGGTCTCTCACCAACTTTCACTGTTGCATATTAATAAATCAGGTCATTTCCTGGGATGACAATGGCGACCTACAGTGGCAGATTAATGAAGCATTGAATTGATGTGTTGATGCATTTAATTTCACAGTGCAATGAACAAAATGAAGACTTGTGATCAGTCTGGTTCTGTTTTATATCAGTAAGAAATATTTTTACATGCAATATCACCAAGGAAGAGATTGCTTTCATGCAGATTTTGATCTCTCAATCTGTTTCATTTACTGCTTTCTGATGTTCCTGCCAGGACTGGAAACAGTGTTCTCTCTGTGGATAGGGAATAAACCACAGAATATTGGCAGCCTTAACTGACTACATGATGAACAGTTTTGCTACATTGTAAATTGCATAAGCTAGACATGACTGGTTGATAGCTGGTTGCTATAAGACTATTAAATTATAAATTACATAAGCCAGATATGACTGGTTGATAGCTGGTTGCTATAAGGATATTAAATTGTAAATTGCATAAGTTAGATATGACTGGTTGATAGCTGGATGCTGTAAGACTTATTAAATTGTAAATTGCATAAGCTAAATATGACTGGTTGATAGCTGGTTACTATAAGGCTATTAAATTGTAAATTGCATAAGCTAGATATGACTGGTTGATAGCTGGTTGCGATGGGACTATTAAAAGATTAATTAATTGTAGTACAATTAATTTGTTTGTTTGAATTTCAGGACCTCTTCAGGGGCATGTAAAAGTTGATCTCCTAGATGAAGCCTTTGCTACATTACATATTGGCTTAATTGGATTTGACTTTGACATGTTCAAACTGGATTTTTGTTTCAATGGAGGCATTGAGTACGACCTGAACATACTGAAGGTAGATGTCATCCATGACATTTTGTGTTACAATTAATTAATAACATATTTTAATATTAATAACTAATAATACAAAATATGTATCTGATGTTCATTATTTTGTCCTTTTTTTCTCTCAGCAAATTGGTAATTTTTAGATTTGTTTAGGAAGTCCTCCAAAAAAATTGAAAGACAATTCGCTGAATTGCTTATTCATTTATTCCTGATAATACTGACTATCACTCACTCACACAGTCACACAGTCACTCACTCACTCACTCACTCACTCACTCACTCACTCACTCACTCACTCACTCACTCACCCACCCACCCACCCACCCACCCCCCCCCTCTCATTCATTCACTGACACTCAACCACTCATAAAGTTACCACAATGATCCATGAAATATGGATCCTTCCTCTCCATTAGTCATCCTTGGTGGATGAAGCTGAGTGGTATTTTAGCCCATCTGTTACATATAGGATAGCTTTGGGGTGGTTACTATGGGTATTGTTAGGCAAATAAGATCAACATGTTTTGTATGGGAAACATCTTGATACCAAGTATAATCAGGTGTCTCGCTAATCCACACGTTTCATTAATCCGACCAAAACTCTTGAGAATAAACGTTTGTGGAAAAGAAACATTACAGTATATATATATATATATATATATATATATATATATATATATATATATATATATATATACATCCTGTATATATAATTTTTCCAATT
Organism: Ridgeia piscesae; assembly: GCA_025642075.2. Classification (NCBI taxonomy): domain Eukaryota; kingdom Metazoa; phylum Annelida; class Polychaeta; order Sabellida; family Siboglinidae; genus Ridgeia; species Ridgeia piscesae. Next base: position 170,136 of record JAODUO010001290.1, read on the forward strand.
AATTTGCTGACTCTTAGACTTTATGCAATGTCTTTGCAGGAATACAGCTATGATGCAATTAAGGAGGTCTTTGACTTGTTCAAAACAGTGTTCCCAAAAGTAATCAAAGCCATCACAACTGCAGTGAATACCTTCAAGCAACTGATATCGACCGTCCAGAATAGGGACTTTAACAGCATCATCAGTGGTTTGGTAGATGAGGCCAAAAAAATGGTTCACAAGGTTACAAATCTACGACAAATTGGAATGAGGATTTACAAGGCTGTTGGAAAGTCTGTTGAACTTCCACCAGTCATAACGAGAGTGAAAAATATGGTTGCTAAAGTTACATCTCTCTTCAGTGACATCAAGAATGATGTCATGAAACTCTACAATGTAAGTGTTGTTTATCATTCTAGTGGCTATGTTAGTTTTATTCAGTGTGATCGTTTTGAAATATGATATAAATTAATGGATCCAGAATCTGATGTCAAAACAAGTCCGCACATAACCACCAGCAAGCTTTGCGTAAACAGCAGTGTTGACTTATTCACGTTATTAGTTTGACATCTGCCAGATTATTCAGACACAATAGACTGTCTGACATCTTCATATCGGCAGCAGTCTTTTTAGTAAGCTGATTGGTCAAGCCAGATTGCTATGGAAAACGTAAAATGATGGATCCAACAGTTATTACCTGTGATTTCTCATTCTGCTTACATTATAATATGGTTTTGGTGATAATAAATTAAATAGGTCATTACTATAGGTATCAACCCAACTGTGTATGTAATACTATGTATAATTATGTTGAGATTATATGTTAATGTAATCAAATAATGGATACTGAGTCATCCTGACTTTGTGAATAATGTAATAAAAATAAACTGACATATCATAAAAGTGTCTTTATTTCAGGCTATCATTGACGCCATCACCACAGTTGTTCCATGGGCTTGGAAAGAAATCAAGACATCCTTTGGTGCCATTGTTAACGCAATACCCAGTTTGTTCAAAAATCCTCAATCAGCTATTCAGGTTATTGGGACAGCCATTGCCAGGTAAGATTAGTGTCAGTATATATTATTCTTTGAAGAACCCTACCTAATGACATTAAATATGTACTTATGCAGGTCAGCTAAATTAGTGTGTCTTATTTCTACATATATTTTTAGCTAAGCTTATTATTTTAGTAAATTTATTAAATTTGTGCATTTACTTGTATTCTACTGATTTTGATATACATATTTTAGAAATATTACAATTTTTTTTTTTTTAATTTACAGTATAATTTTATGTGTTCTACATACTGTAAAGCACCATGAACATTTGTAATTGGATCTGGCACTACATTAAATGTATTGTTATTACTGTTTAATTTAGCTTAATAGGCAACATATATTAATTTTGGCTGGATTCGATTTGTGTGGCTTCTAGGATATTCACTGCTTCTGAGCGTGGCATAAGTTCTTTGTCCTACAGCAAACATGTTATTGTATTTTTGTGAAATGTATAAGAACAAAATGTATGGTGATTTACAGGATCTCCACAGCTGTTGTTGCTGTCATGGATGCAAAGAACAAAGTCGAGAAGGCAAATTTCCTCACCAGCGGTTAGTAATTGATCACAGACCGAATCACAGTTGTAAGTTTTAGTACATAGATAACATACCACATTGGCATATGTATTTGGACAGTGGACACATACAAATAATATAATTAGCAGCCAAACAAAAATTACAAATATTTATGCACCTAAGTGTGCGCTGGCACCATCTGTTACATTTAACTACCCCTGGAGGTATGTGCTCAGAATTGGTAAGATTCTGAATACATCGTTAAAATGAAAGATTAGGTAGCAAAATTAAATAAATTATTTATTAACTCGTGGATGAGTCATTAAATGCAAATTTTACAAACAAATGTGGGCCAGTTGTGGTCTTAAACATTGTCTCATTTACTTAGCCTGTACTGTAATAAAGGCTCAACATTATAAAGATCAATACTGATAACATAATACACCAAAAAACTACTTTAGAAGATGCCTTGCAAACATTTAGACTGTTAAAACTTCTACTTATTTCACAATATTAGAGTTATGCAAATAATATGCTAAAATGGCTAGAAGTAATTAATTAACATTACATTTCATACAGTCAATGTTAGATTCTCTGCATGAGGGTGTGCACTGTATTTTCATATTAACGTAATGATAAATGATTATGATACATTAGTGGCGGGCACATACCTAGAGTTCTGTTTAAGCACTATTATAAAACAAAAAACCAATTCCTAAAAGACATAATGTTTAGTTAAGCCTTATCACATTTCCTTTGAATTAATTTATAACATTTCTAGTGTTCTTTAATCACAAATTAAGATGTGTTTATCTGTAGAGAATCGACCATACTGGTTTGACATTGAGAATGAAATGACAAATATCTGGGACGAAGTATTGGACATTGTTCAGTCGATTGGTGACACATTGGTATCTCTTGAAAATAATGAGGAGGATGACGACCTTGCCATTCGTTTCACTGGAGTAAATCTGGTAAGTGAAGTGTTGTGGTTTAGACCAAGCTAGTTATAGTGGTGTGTAAGGCTGGTGTCATTGATGGCAGATTGATACAGACTCAACTAGAACAATCCAGTTCTGATGCAGATGATTGAAAAAACCATTTGACTGTGATGACAATATGTTAATAATTAATTTTCCAATATAGCCATTCCATACCAAATGCAAGTTGACAATCAGCAAATCTTGAGAAGAGTAAAAACAAATCACTGTTGCCATGGCAAGAGTTGTGCAAAATAGTATATATACGACATGTTCAACAATCTTCACCTAACTTCTGTTTACCACAAATTTTCTGAATTTAATTAAAATAATATATAGCCCAAAGTAGCTGTTAAGCCAGTTGATATTCTCAGAATATGTACCACCTTTGAGCTGTGTATGTTTGGCTGTTTGACTGACAGTCAGCAATGAAGAGAGAGGCCCTGGATGAGATCAAGACTATACTGATGGAGGATCTCGCAGAACCAATCAACTACATGAAACAGCTGCTCAATCCATTCCAACAGGAACAAGACTTGTTCATGCAGTTGGTCAAAAATGTCAAAGAAGCATGGGACAGCATAGTGACGGGGTACGTAGGTGGCTGTGGTGTGTATTGGCTCATGAAAACCAGATCGGATGTGTTTTTACACACACAAATACTATGATGACATATTCCGCATTCAATATATTTTTGTTGGATCAGTTTGGTAAGTTTCTCAGGTTTCTTGACCGATATTGCAGGGTTATTAAGTTCTATAATGTTGACTAATATTGATTTACTCATCTTAGAGATGGTAATGTTTTTCTACTTTCTGTATTTTCAAAGGGGGACGTGTGATTTTGTATATGCTACCCATATAAAACACTTTAATTTGAATCATTTATGCATGAGTAATAGGCCTGCAATAGCAGATATAGACATGTAGTTTGTGTGGTTTGTTATTGTTGTCTGTGTATTGGTAAGATGCTAATGGTTCTATGTATGTAATTATTATGTTTATAAAAGAATGATAGTCACAACTACAGGTTTTCATATTTGTGTAGATATCAGACTATACGAACAAAGCTGGAACAGATATTTGGCCCGAAGGCACATGAAAGCTTCCCCCGCAAATTTCTTCTGTCTTCATCCTGTGGTGATGGATTCTGGGAGACAAACGGAAACAGTCAATACAATCACAGTGGTGTCATGCTTGAAGTTGCTGCAGGTGATCAGGTAAGCACAGAGATTAGAGATCGAGTTTGTGGAAACACTGATTTCCATGTTTTAGCAATCCAGTTTGATTATTCCTGTAATTCATGCAGATCTAAGAACTTTGGGGAGTTTTTATGTATGAGTGATCATAAAACTGAGTAAAAATTTAAATGTTTGTGTATAAAACATTGTACTCAATTGTCCCAATTGTAATACTGTTATATGCCCAATATATGTCACTTGGTCAGAAACCAATAAGTGTTTATCATTATGAAAGACTTAGAGATAATTATGTTATTATAATTTCATTATTGAATGGCTGGCTGGCTGGCTGGCTGGCTGGCTGGCTGGCTGGCTGGCTGGCTGGCTGGCTGGCTGGCTGGCTGGCTGCTGGCTGGCTGGCTGGCTGGCTGGCTGGCTGGCTGGCTGGCTGGCTGGCTGGCTGGCTGGCTGGCTGGCTGGCTGGCTGGCTGGCTGGCTGGCTGGCTGGCTGGCTGGCTGGCTGGCTGGCTGGCTGGCTGGCTGGCTGGCTGGCTGGCTGGCTGGCTGGCTGGCTGGCTGGCTGGCTGGCTGGCTGGCTGGCTGGCTGGCTGGCTGGCTGGCTGGCTGGCTGGCTGGCTGGCTGGCTGGCTGGCTGGCTGAATATTCAGTGATTCAGTAACTAAGAAAGGGAAAGAGTGGTGTATGTGGTGTACATACTTTACTTAGTGAAATGTATGTACTAAACCATAAATGTTATTACAAATTCAGTATAACATGCAAGTGTTACAGAAGGGAGGCTTTTCCTCTACATTGATCAGAATAGTTTTAGCTGGCATTAAAGTAGTTAAACAACATATTTTGTTCTGTGAAATGCCAGGATAATTCTCCTAGTGGAAATATTTGAATGTTTCACTGTGTATATAGATTGTGGCTCCCTACGGTGGCCATCTGAAGAAGACAGGACCACGACAAATCACCATCTCTGTAAACGGATTGACGAATGTGGACATTATCATAGACAACGTCGAATTGACTGTAGAAGACAGTGAGGCAAGTTGCAGATTGACCTCTTGAAAGTGCTCCAGAAATGTTATAATATAACTACAGCCTATACTGAGTCTGGACACATTTTCATCCACAAATAAGATGCAAATGGAATATATGGTTCTGTGAAACACAGTGGGTGTGACATTGAAACATAGAGACATCACACATTATGATGTTCATAATATGGCTAATATACTGGTAAAGGCGCTAATTGTATGTCCTGTTACTATATGCCGTTTTAATATAAACCTTAACAATTATCTTCCGTTGTAACTCTATATGCTAAATCTAATGCACATAATTCATCAGATCTGTGCAAACTATCTGTTTGAAAATATGTTTAGAGTGACATACAGTGTACTTACTAAAATAGACCAGCAAAATCCAAATCTCGTAAAAAGTAATAACAATTATTTCTTTTAGTTGGTAAAAAAATTTAACTATCAGCATAAATAAAAATAATCCTATCTAACTTCCTGAGTAACCATATGTTGATGATATTTAGCCAGATTCCATGGCAACAAACAAAATGTGTGTCAGTTAACAAAATTCTCCATTTGAAAAAAGATATCATTGAGAGTGATTCTCAGGGATACCATCTTTCCAAATGCAGAATTTTTAAAGATATGTTTTTGAGAAAATGGTGTTTAAAGATTGCATGATACATATATGATTACTTTATATCAACGTGCTTATTCCATTAAAAAAACTTATACATAGTAGAGAAATTGTTTTAGGATATATTTGTAAAACAAATCTCAGACTTTGTGCCATAAAGGCAAAGATCACAAATTAAAATGCAATGTCACTGCTTTGCCAAAAACCCACCAGGTGGCAGTTGGAGCAGAAGTGGGTCATGGTGTTGTGCCCCAGTGGTGCTCTGACACCCACATACATGTGGCTATGATAAAGATAGACACGGAAGATGAGATAGACCCAACTGGGTATCTGCGCAAAAGAGAAATGAAGCTTCCAGAATGGAAACAGAACTGTGACCACTACCTACTTGTCTGGAAGGTGGGTGTACTTTTTGACACGTCTCTCAGAAACCATTTTGTTATTGTGCATTGAGTTCAATTTGAAATACTTGAAACGTCAGACCAGTACTGCAGCACACTGTTGGCATGCCTGTTATAATGCCCACAGTCATCATATCTTGGTTATTCTGGCATTGACATTTTAGAAAATCATATCCCAGATCAGTGAGTTCATGACAGGTGTTATCCATTTCCCTGTGTGGGATCCTTTATTTCCTCCAGATGGAAGGAACCAAATAACAAATGCCCTATGACATCTCTTCTGAATCCTGAAATATAGATAGACAAAACTATGAAAGATAATGTTGGAATATTATGATAAAATAGCTAGTGATGTAGGGAACCAGTTTTCAGTGAGTTAGATGCATGCAAAGTTACAAAACTTGCTCATAATGCTACATTAAACCACAGTTTATGGTCAAGAATTGTGCCACAAAAATTGTGTAATTTCTGCTGTTTTTAATAATTGACATTTCATAAGAATTTTGTCTTTCTACATGGCATCTCAACTCACTATGACATGCCCACTTGTTTGTACAGATTTGTTGTTTCATTTTGGTAAAACCATGTTCTCTCAAAACCAGGGTTTGCACAGACCCCCGAAAACCCTTAAAAACTCTTGAATTTAGAAATACGTTTATTGGTACAAAAAAACTTTAAAATGTGTTTTTTGCCTTGAATGTGCTGCTAAGCTTTTATATCTCAACCATGTCAAAGTCACATAAATTATTGAATATTAATGCGTCCTGGTGACCAACATTTATTTTGATAATTATTCACTAGATGGAGCCATAAGTACAAGTCATACGAGTAAGATTACATACGGGTATTAAGTTGCCATCTTGGAAAGCGTTTTTATTGAAAATTGTTGGTTGATTGAAATTTGTGTTTACTGTTATGGTGACTCCGGACAAAGGAAAGTGTAAATTTACGGATGAATGGTTGACAATGGTAGTGTGAAAAGAATGGGTATGCTAATATCCGAAGAGAGACATTCGCTCAGCACGATATCGCTTTTTCGTGGTGAAGATTTATTTGATTGTTTGGCTCTTGATTAATTATATTTATATTTAACACCCTGGTATGGAGTGATAGACTCTTTGTTTGACTGGTTCGGTAAGGAATGTGGCTGAATTATACACCAGGTTACCCTTGAAAAAGGCAAGATTGTGTACCCAGAAAGCCCTTGAATTGAATTGCAAGTTGTCTGTTTAAACCCTGCTCAAAACTGGGGACTGTGTATCAATCGTGTCTCAGAGGTCATTATTTAGTATTGGTCGGTCTATTTTTAAGATGAGGATGACAAGCATCTTGGCAGTGACCATCCTGTGACTTATTGCAACACAATACATGCAGACTAGTTAATAGAAAGTTGCCAAGAGGTGGATACAACTGTTATTATAGAAAGTGACTTAAATGTACTTTTATCGTATATCTTTAGGGAGAGACAGTGAACCAAGGTTCAATAATGAAGGACATGAGCAATGAAGACACAACACCAGAAGTTGATGGGGCGACTGAGGATTTGAACATCGGTGCTATAGAGGAAAGCGACAGAAAGAAACGTGACTTAGGCGACATGATGGCTCCTGTAAATGGTGGGCTACATTCTGACGTTTAAAATATGGCTTTGCATTAACATGCTAATGGCTAAACTAAAAAAAGCATTTATATTTATAACGTGTTTTATATACATCATTTTCAAATATACATTTGTTAGAAGTTGCATACATCTATTAACCATGATTCATCTGAAGAAATTTTCAAAGAATGCTTAGATACATTATTACATGTACATTGTGATAACTGTCAATTTCACAGACTTTGGCCAGAGTCTAGGTCTGCCTGACCTTTCTGAACTGACGGGTGTTCTCAACTTCAATATGAACGACATCTCATTGAAGACAGTGTTTGACTCCCTTGATAACTCTACCAAGGATAAGATCACATCATCCATGAACAAAGTGTTGAAGAACATCTTTGAGGTGAGACATTTGTCTAAATTAATCATGTTTACCATCTTTAAGCATGTATCTACAATTTCATGACACACATTTAATATATGAATATATTAAATGTATTTAATGAAAACTTTGGCATAGAAGTGACTGTCCTTTCATCAGTTGTGAACAATTCCAGGAAATGCTTCATCAACTCACTGATCATGAACCACCAATGGTGATCTGCACTAATAGGTTGCAGTTTAACTAGACCATTGAAATACCTTGCATTGAAATATTGATGTAGATTCATTTTTGCAGGTGTTGTTAAATCAACAGGGCTGTAATAACCCAGAAACAATGGATGAGACTGAATTGAAGCAGGGTCTCAATATGCGTGGTTTGTCTGTGGATGGGCCCCGGAGAACCCTCATAGATCGCTACCTTGAGTCCGACCCACGTATGTTCATAAACTACGAGCCAAATGTGTTATAAATATAATTTATGTTTTTGTTATATTCTTCACAGTATTTAGATGGGGTGGGTGTTGTGTGCATAACATGCAGATGAAGAGAGGTACTGTGCTCAGGTCAACACCTATTTCCTGCTCATAAATGCTGTGCTTGAGCAGGCCCCAAAATATTACTACCCCCAGTAGATCAATTATTCCATTCTGGCACAGTTGTAAAAATACCTGATTTAGACAAAATATTGTTATTATATCTAGGACTCTAGGTCTACTTAATTTGTGATTAAATTGAATTTCTAATCTTGATTTATCAATGGGACAATGTAGTTGTCGAGACCAGTCTACAGGATAAAGAACATGACTAATTTTATTGGCATATATTTGCTACCTTTTGTTTTAGCATGTTGGATACACGGCATCTTCTGTCTAACAAAAGCAGTCTGATTTTACTTCTTCACTTCCGCAGATTGTTTTGACATTGGAAGCCAAGTCGGCCGCAACGTCTACTGCCGCTTCGATTCAACATGTAACAGCATTCTCTGTTGCATTGACCTGAAGTTATTCATTTACCAACACACCTTGACTGCATTCATCCACTTCGATCCATGCAGCTTGAAACTGACACTTGGCTTTGACAAGTGGAACGTTACTTACTCTTTGGCTGATGAGGCATTTGGTAAACTTTAAGAGGAAATCTAATGGGATATCCGAGTCATGAAATATATACATAGTATTTTTGTACATTGTCATGTAGATAAATGAACTGTCTTATCCTTGAAAAAAGAAGACACGTGAATTTTTTATTGACATCCATGCAAAATACATACTAAATAAATTTTGTTGAATAATAATTAAAGTTTGTTATGTTAATAAATAAAATTTATATCCTGCTGATGCTACAGTGTACTGGAATATCTTCAACTTTTTAGATTGGCTTGAAACTTGATACAATTCACCACTGGAGTATGTGATAAAGTTGGGAGAACAAAGTTGCTAAGGTTTTGCATTACCGGCATATGGAATTAAATTTGTTATATATCATAGAATAATCTATTTCATCATCCTACATATAAACAATAAGCAATATGTTATCTTCTTCATACTGCCTTTGTACAGTTTCTGTGCAATACTACATGATATGAGAAAATTATCTTGGGGAAAGAAAAAATTTCAGGCCAAATTTATATTCAGCTGTTCCGTTTTTTAGTTTCACTGTTATCCATGTCAGTGCAGTTATGTATACCTAGTAATATAATTACTTACTCGCTTGACATTTTGAGCTGTTTATTGACACCTGTATGATCATTGTAATAACTAGAATTAGTCTTTAATGTTATCAGGAATTGAAGACGTTACCGATATTTCCGGCAAGCTAAATGCTGCATTTCAAGTTATTCCACTGCGTCTCATGGTGAAGATACAGCGAACCGGAGATGTGATAAAGGTACATGTAATATTCAGTTCATTTCACATATGACGTGTGCGCAGATGTATCAGGATTTGTCTAGAAGCACTAAAGGAATGTATGGTTACCTAAATAAGTCATGTCACATTAAATTAAGCTACTTTCTTAGCTTGATAGCTATTGTGAATCCGGTTCTTTTTTCCTAATGAGTCATGTGTGAAACCTCTGGTCATTACATCTGTTAATTTATGAAAGCCTATTGGATGGCTGACATTTAGTTTGTAGAACTTGGTGGTTTGCAATATCGTGTTGTTCATCGTGTCACATAGTCCAATTGTACCATTGCCAAACTGCCAAATCACTTGAATTAATTCCCCACAGGGAATTAAACTTGTTATCTAGTTTGCCCAAAAAAGTTGCATAATTGATATTAGGGATGTTGTAGTTTTCCAGACAATTAATTTTAAATGTGGTGAGCATATCATTGAGATGAACAACAATCTCAACATTCTTTAACATATTAGTGAGGCCCTACATATATGACCACTCCTAGACGGTTGCTCAGGCTGTTTAAGAGACATACCCACATTACATCTTCCACACTCTTTGTAATACACTGTATATAGTCTGTAGTAGATTTTACGGGCACATGCATTTTCAAACCCTGTTAAACACACGCACGCACGCACGCACGCACGCACGCACGCACGCACGCACGCACGCACGCACGCACGCACGCACCACTCTACACACACACACACACACACACACACACACACACACACACACACACAGATTAAGATATATATAGTGTACAGTGTATATACACATAAGTGATTAACAAAGAAACCAATGATAAATTAATAGTGAAGTTTTTATTTAAATAAAATAGATTCTGATTTAATGTTACATATCCACAGCAAAAATTGAAATATTGCTATGCCCAGCTAAAGTGCAGTGAGCAGTTTTAGAAGAAAGACATTTTCTTTGACTATCTGTTTGTGTCCCACCCAACTCAGTCTGCTTCCAACTACCTTAATGAACTTTACTGGTACTACACTGTGGTCTCTTCTCTTAATTTCTCCATCTTGTCAATGTACACATTCTTCTCTCCCAGTTCTCTGCTACCTGTGACATCTGTCTCACTGTTGAGTAATTTAAGACTGGACAAAATATGTCATATGCGTATATATATAAACGTATATTGTATTCTTTTTGTCAGATTTCGCTGACAGTGCAGTGGTGCTCAAAGTTCTCTGATGACTGCCTGGCTGATGTTGTTATCATTAAAGAGGCTCAGATTAAACTCAGTCCATGTGTTCCTCCTGGGGAACTACCTCAGATGACTCACCACGTGGATGCTCAGGGTATGTATGTCTACTCTGTGTGTGTGCGTCCGTGCGTGTGTGTATGTGCACATGTGTTTGTGTACATGCATACATGTGTACATTGTATGCCTGCCTGCCTGCTGCGTGCATGTATTGTATACGTGCATGTCAACAGTATGAAGTACCCAGTTATATAATTCAGTTTGGTGAGTTACCTGGAAGTGTCTGTCACTATAATAAGATAACTATCAAGACAAACATGTAACAGCCATGACATTTTCTTAGATATTGTTGACATCATACCTGAATGATGTGTTAATTGTTAATCCAAATGCTTGAGTCCCGAGTATATATATATATATATATATATATATATATATATATATATATATATATATATATGTGGATTAGAGGGTGATATTAAACATTGGATAATATATTAAACAGTTGGAAGTTCTAGTGATATCTAGATGCAGATGTTTTAGGATGCATGTATAGATAACGTTTTTATTTATATTTGATCATAATACATATGTTAATGCAGAGAAATGTTTTTCAGGAATTGCTGCATTTGTGCATGTAATTTTGATCCAACATCAATGACTGATTAAGTCTTTGTCCCTAGAGTTGTTCTAGTCAAGCATAAACACTGGTGGCATGCCAAACTTGAACATTGCAGGGTTGCCAAGCATGAACTTAGGAGGGTTGCCAAGCATGAACTTAGGAGGGTTGCCAAGCATGAACTTAGGAGAGTTGCCAAGCATGAGCATTGGAAGATTGCCAAATATGAACTTTGGCTGGTTGCCAAACTTTGGAGGTCTACCTGAGATGTCTCACTCCTCTGGGAATACATCATGTATGTATGAAAATTGTCTACATATCAGACCGGTCTGTCAGTAGCTATAATAATTAATATCCCTACCTTATGAAAGAAACAGTGTCTAGGTGTTTGGCATTATCCAAACCACCTATCCATTTGGCATTATCCAAACAACTACAAGTAGACAGAGGAGCTTTTTTATCTATGACGTTTTGCTTATAACATTTTTAAGGTGTGTTCACACAGATTCACATAAGATGCTTAAAACTAAGTCATTTAAAGGTATACTGCATAATACACTCAGTGTGAATGCACTGACATAGTATAGACATTTCTCTTAACTAAACTGACTGAGACATTTATTTAATTGACTTGTTTAATTAAGCTGTGTGAACACATTAACATAAATCGATAATGGTATTATGTCATTTATAGTAAGATACGTCGAAGATATCTCGCATCATGACCAAAACCTTTGTAAAGTGCCTTAAACCTTGAGAACTTGACACGGCATAGCCAATAGAAAGCAGCATACCATCTTCTGTGTGATCAGTTACATGATCAGCTTACTGATCCAATTTAGTGCTGTGGGTTTGCAACTTAGGTAACTTCAGAGTGAAAATTAAATACTCTTCATACATATGTATTTGCATTGATGGAGAAAATTGCTTTTCAATGCATAACGTGATGTCGCCGTCTCTACAGAAGTGACTATTATTGATATATAACAATGAATGTTTGACCATGTGATTTCTCACATCAGCTTCAGGAGGTTTGCTGAACTTTGGATTTGGATGGTTATCGAACATGGACTTTGGAGGGTTGGCAAACATAAACTTTGGAGGGTCATCGAACATGACCTTTGGAGGGTTGCCGAACATAGACTTTGGAAGGTTGCTAAAGATGAACTTTGGATGGATGTCGAACATGAATATTGGTGAGTTGTAGAAAGTGACATTTGACAGTCTACCATGTAAATCTCCTGGAACAGGCAGCCAAACATGAACTAATTTGCAGATTCTGCCTGGGGTCTTAGACAAACTCCTGAAAGTAAATTGGCTCCTGAGCTATATGGTGTCTATGATGATTAGCATTGCATATGTGTGTGTGGTATGTATATGGTGTGTGTGTGTGATTACGTGCATGCGTGCATGTGTGAGTGCATGTCCAGGTGTGCAAGCTTGCATATATAAGTTTGATGGCAAAGTATTATTATCATCTTACATACCATATTTGTTCTAGTAAATGTACATGCCCTAATTAGCGACACCCCCATTTGCAGCAGTGACATATCAATCAATGAGAAAAACATATCAAATCCATCATTTGTTGTAATCATTTCCCTGTCAACCACTGAACCAATGACAACATCATAAAATTCCACATGGATCTGCCACCTCTGCACCCCTTTGAGCACACGATCACACACATCAAGACCATTGGGGCCGGCATACTTGCTGTGGAGATGTATTGATGTATGTGTGGTATAGCTATGTGATCCATCTGATTTATCTAATATAATAAATGTCATATATTTGGCCAATTTCAGTCATCACTTGTCTTGCCTTGCTGCTTTGCATAGGAGACTGTATGTGCAGTGGGTACATACATTTATCTTATGTGAAGTAGTAAGCAAGACGGGGTGCCGCCTAGCGGAGTCGGCCAGTGTTATCCTAGCGGGTTAGCTAGGAACTAGGGAGGGCTAACCGGTTACAGCCAGTTTCTTTATGTCCCATTCGCTATTCGTCGTGGAAAGAGCTGCGCGTGTTTATCAGGCGATTTTCCTTATTCACAGTTTCAGTTATTTGGTTTTACGGTTATATTTGGCTATTGTTATACGTTGTTATTTTGTCTCCCATTCACCTCCCTGTGCCACACTTGATGTACACTTTTTTATGCTTTTCCCGGTTGCTTATTAGGTCCATGAGGTTTTGTCTAGACTTTTTCCTCTACATTATGTATGCAGGGTTTTTAGGGCGGTAAATAAAGTAGGTGGTTTTACAGGAGGCGGCGGAGTGACCCCACCGATATGGTGTCGATGTTAAATATAGTGAAGAGAGAACTGTTAATACCGGTCATTGATAATGTGTTAGAATTTGTAAGTCTTCTTAGCAAGACCATTGGGGCCGGCATAGTTGCTGTGGAGATGTATTGATGTATGTGTGGTATATCTATGTGATCCATCTGATTTATCTAATATAATAAATGTCATATATTTGGCCAATTTCAATCATCACTTGTCTTGCATTGCTGCTTTGCATAGGAGACTGTATGTGCAGTGGGTACATAAAGTGATATTTGCCATTTCAGGTAATAGTTCGATAACAGGCTGGAGCATTGGCACCCTGATCACCCTAGGGGGAATGAGTGGTGTTGATATGTCAACAATGGTTACATTGACTGATGGACTGCGGGAGGCATTCCAAGAATGGGTAGGAATATGTGTCTTACAAAACATTATCTTTTATGCTAGAAGAATTTTGTTGATAGATATTTTATGCATAATTTTTTATTAATTAATATTAGCATGTATTCATGTGTAGAATTTATTGGAGCTCCTACATATTTTTAGCAAGATATTTCAGACACCTTATTATATGTTTAAATACATACAATACATAATAATAACTGTACATTTTCAAACACAGTCTTTTTTATTATTTTGCACTGAATGTTTTCGGGCTGCTTGAATTTGATGATTTTTAGGTGTCCTCATACATACAGTCATTACGACCACATCAAATATATAAAATTAGCTTATAATGCAGTCAAACCATTACATAAACAGATTGTTTGTCACAACTGTAAGTCACAGATAGCTATGATGGCGATTTTTTTTTAAGCTGATGAATAAAATTGAAAGTCTGATGGCGAACGTCTTCGGGAATGAATTTAAACGTTTCGACATGTGCTTGAATGGACCGTCAAAGATCTTTGGACCATACTACATTGAGATCTACACACTGCCTTCTCCTTATATGATTGCACTTGGACCACTACCACTGGAATTCAGTAAGTACAAACTTTTAGTTGATCTTGAATGCCTTCAACATTGATTGTTTTTTTACTGATTGCTTTCACATCCCACAATAACTATATATATATATATATATATATATATATATATATATATATATATATATATATAATATTTATAAGTTTTATAATATTCTCGTTTATCCGGTCTTCAATAATCTGGTTGTTTCACGATCCGCAAGTTTTGTGTGGGAACCATCTTAATACATGTCTCGCTAATTTGCACATTTCGTTTATGCCACTAAAAGCCTTAAAAACCTAACTGTATGAACAAATGGGACATGACTGGCCCAAAAAAACTGACACTATTTATTTTGTCAGATTTTCTACAAATGTTGCATATTTCCCAAGATTGTTCTGCTAAGGGTGAGATACTGCTATCAGTTTTTACTGTGAAATATATGTTTTGTTTAATGTCCACAACTCTCTCCAACAAGTCTCCTAGAATTCTCGTTATTTCTCTCCTGATGGTTTGCTTCAGACACTTGATTGTATCAGTGTTGTCTTGGTAGACTCTCTCCTTTGAGTAACCCCAGAGGAATTAATCTGGGGGTTGAGGTCAGATGGCAACCATGATCCAGCAATGAGCGGCTTGGATTGAACATGTTATTAATTATTAGAAAAACATAGGAAAAAAGTGGACATATATACATGTATATGTATACAAACACATAAATATATATACGCAAAAACACATTAAACTTATAAATCCTGCATGTTTCCAAAAAAGATGCACTTAAAGAACATCATGTGAAATCATTACTGTTGTAGGTTTATGCTTAATAGTATTTGGCCTTTGGCTAGACATAAAATATACATTTCTGAATTCGTTTTTGCTCAGTTAGAGCTCTTGACACCCTCTTGTAGCCAAACAATTTAGTGCTGATGAAGGTATCAAGAGATTGGATGCCAAAAGGTCTAGCTGAAGTTCTATAGATATGCTACTTGGAAAATAATTTTTTTAACCGAACAGACATCTAAGACTGAGTAATGGGATTCCATAGCTCGCTGGCATATCAATCAATCTGCTTACAACTGGAATTGTTTATTGACTCTGAGATTCAATTTAAAGCGACATGATCATTTCGTGGCTTTTAATTTTTATTGCAAAATGATGTTAATCAGTATAAGTTATAACTATTGTAGCGTCCTGACCGCCAATAAATGTTTTATCGATACAGAACTGACTTTGTAATGTTAAACGTCGAATGTTTATGAGAATCCCAATGCTGTCACTCAAATCACCGCGAGTGACACCCACCCTTTGACCTTTACCAACTGGGAGCCGTGCACCTGGCTGGGTGTGGCATTAGTGATGTCAACTTGTGTTCAACTGATACTGCATCGGGTGATCATGCATTTCCTTCTGGGCTTTTAGCCACGCCTACAATGGTTTCGAAAATGCCTCGTGGTCGATGTGTACACAGAGTTAAGCGCCCTTACTGTGTCTAATTTCAACCCCTAAATGGTACATGAAAACATATTTTGACTGTCTTTACACTATAATAGGTATAATTTACATCCCCTGAGGATTAGAAGTTATCTAATTATTACATAAGTTATGTTGTCTTTATTCTTTCAGAGTTTGGTGTTGATGGGATGTACGGTGCAACGTTTGCATGCAGAATTTGCTTCTTGACGATGAAAGCAGAGGTGAGTCAATGATAAATTATATAATACATAATGACAATAACATCTAATATGTAATGGCAATAAAATATACCATTGACTGTAGACACAGTCGCGCCTCGTCATAACTCGTCTCGTTATAACATGAATTGGATATAAATATAACGCGGTCAGTTGTGGACTCGGAATATCTGCCGCCAGAAGAATATGGGCGCTACAGCTAACAATAACACTGTAATTAACTGTCATTTATTTTATGAAGTCCTTATGTTTGTCTTGTACAGGTGTATATAGAAACAATTTAATGATATTAAGAAATTTAACACAGAAGTACAACTGTGTTGCTGAATTCGTTGTTTGTTGCACCCGTGGCTTCTGCTCTGCCGTCTGCCGTCGGCTTTGCGGCACCAATCCGATCGTTTTACAAACCAATCTGGCATGTTAAATGTGCGATCTAAATTTATATTTTGGGATTGATTGAAAGATGAAATCAAGCCAATAGTTAGTGTAACTAGTATAGGTATTAATATTTGACCGACTTTGGCAACTTGTCAATTCATTTGTATGTTTTGGCTGCTGAGTTCAAGGTTATTTTAAACCATGACAGCAGTACTGTATTATTGCTCAGTTCGCATCGACAGATGAGGCGCGTTGGTTCTTAATTTATTTCAAACCTGTACACCATTCGCAATTTTTACTCAGTTCGACATTCGACATTGTATAGTATTTTAACGTAATACACATTTACGTTGGTTGTCAATGTCAATTAGTTTTATAAACTACGCATAGGCCACGCAATCAGCACATGGCTTCGGTTGCTGTTTTTTGGAGGGGTGGTGGCGCACCTGGCGGAATATAATATATAACGCACTATTTAATAAGATGTATTTAATAAGATAACCTAGTATTGATTTAAGTATACAGATTTTACAAATATATTCTGTAGGTATTGATAAGTCATCACACTAACCAGAATACTTGCACATGTCGAGCATGGATGCATACGTAAGTATGCATTCTCTTAGTGGTTGTTGCAGTATGGTATACAGCCTAATTTTCATAATCAATCAAGGTAGTCTGTCAGATCTAAAATTCACTGTAGACCTATTTCGCTGATCCGCAAACATTACTAGATAGAGTGTAAAAATGGTTGGCACTTTTTGGCAACATAATTGGTATTGAATTTCCCAAAGACAAAATTACGCAAAGAAAATCTTCATTATTGTTTGAAGATTGGTTTGCAAACTGTAATCTCTGCTTTCTCCAGTCGTAATAATCCACTGTTTGGATGAATAGGCAAGGTCAGTTTTTTTATAGATAAAATGGTGTTTAAATGGTGTGATTTATTTGTTATTTGTATGTGATTCAAGTTAGCACATTTTCAATCAGCAACTATGAAAATGTATGTATGTGGAAAGCAACATGGTTTATTTAACAAGGCCCATTCTGTGCATTGAGCAAACACTTGAACCATTTGTATAAATCTAAAAATAATTCTTTCTATCTGCCATGTGTATTTCATGACATATTTGCTTTTGCAGGCAAGACTTGTTCCACAATTGGGCAGTTTCGTGTGGGGCTCCCTTGGCATGTCATATGGACCGCTGACTGCAGAGCTTAAAATGATTGGAGATCTGCTCACTTCAACCATCCCCATAAAAATCACCATAGAGTTCAATAAATTTCCCTTGGATATAAGGTAAAAATTAATTATAAAGTATTCTAACCACAGATCATGTTTGTGCTAAAAGTAATTACAGTTATACAGAATCAAGTAGCAAAGTGAACATTATAGGCAGTGAGTTAAACTGCTACCTCCATATTTAGCATACACTCACCATGTCTGTATTGATACGGTATGTACAAAGTAAAGAGTATCTGAGCATATTAGACAAACACTTTATGTTGTATAACATGACTTTGTGATGATGGTAAATGGACAACCTCTCTTTACAGGACTTTAGGCATTTTAGTTTTATAAAAAAGCTACTAGTTGCTAAGTCACTGAATTCCTTGTCTTTATATTTCAGAGTTCGTGTCGATCTCAATCTGATTCCTTTACGCATTCAGCTTAGGGGAATTCTCAAATTCAAATTCTGCATCTACATCCCGCTGTCAGGCACAAAATGCTGGAGGCGCACTCTTGTCAATGAACTTCTGTGGAAATTCCAGTCCAAGGCTGTTAACAAAAATTTGTACAATTTGCGGGACCCCGTAGCAGACGAATCAGCACCAGTCTTTGGATCATTTGCCAAAGTGGTAAGTATATACAAATAAGAGAAATCAAAATATATGAACATGATGGATAGCAGCAGCAGGAAGAGTGTGAAAGAGAACTAAGTCTAGATGGAGAGATGGAGACGAGGGACAGTTAAGAGAGACCTCACAAAGGCAGGAATGTATAGCTGAGAGTTGGAGAGAATTAACTGCAGAAGAATCGGATACCGGGGTAGTTATAACAGTATCAGCGATAAAATGGAAGAAGCCAATTGTGCTTGTGGCATTGTCCTCAGTGCTGAAGACTATAAATGGTGTAATGTTGGAATGTAGCTATACTGACCGTATAATTGTAACAGTATGAACATGTCTAAAAATTAAATTGACAAACATTCATGAAGATATGGAGATGATAATTATTCTAAGTCGTACATTTGAAAACAAATGATTATCTACAGAATTTCAGCTGACAACATATGATGCTGTTTTGATTGTCCAGAAACGTGACAAACGGTCCTCAGAGGCACAGGTGTCAGATGCTGGGTGTCACGTGAAACAGTTGAAAGGGCGAGACTACACAGAGCCCACCTTCAACCTTGAGTTTGGTGTTGGTGACGACTGCAGTGAGGTGGAACTCTCCTACTGTGTCGGCACATACAGGGGCGGATGTGATGTTGTCAACAATGAACCACTAGGTGGCCCGTCAACTGTAGTCTCTCGGGTGGGTAGAACAAGAATAGGGCATTTATTTTTGATCCCAAAATGAAATGATAAAATAATGAAAACAACGAACGTAATGGGCATATTCATTTCACAAATAAAATATAAACATATAGTAAACATAATACAAATATGCCTGCACTTTTTATTTTAAACCAGTGTTGTAATTAATATAAATACACCACAGTTATAGTAAATTAACTATTTACATGTTGTATTGGACGTTTTGAAATCACCAGTCTATCTTAATTACATAACGATGTAAATATCTAACAATAGAATCATGTATGAGAGTCTGTTTCAGAGAATGGTGCACAGTGTGCCCCTGTACTTCCTTGTAAAGGCCAAGAACTCAATGGGTCTGACCTCTACAACATCCTGTCGGCTGTCAACATATGACATGACACTTCCACAGGGTCGTGTCATGTTTGACTTCAGCAGCACCAGTCACACAGGAATGCTTCAAGGATCAACACTGGCTCTGGACGACTCTGTGATCACAGCACAAATGGTATGTTCAAGTGTGGGGAAGTAACTTGAAAGACATGTTCAGTAAAACCTTCTGTCTGCCATTTGAAGAATGTGTTTCAAGCCCACCAAAAGTGTTCTCTCTAGAACACAGGTGTGACAGGATAGTTAACTTTGAGAAATGGTCATGTACGAGTCTCAAGATGAGGTCATCTAAAACAGAGGTCAATGAAGACAGGCACTACTATAAATGCTAAATATTGGCCCAATGCTGAGCTGAGTTCAACTGTTCAACTATTTAAGTGAAGAAATGGCTTTCATGTAATAATTGTTGAACAGTTGTGCTCTAAAGATTGACATGTTTGTTTATGGTTTATATACATTACTTTGACTTTGATATTATATTATAATCTCAATTTATCAATAACAATGACAATATCAATAACACGTTAATGGTAAGTATTTGCCAGACAGCAATCATTGGTACAGCTGAAAATAATCACTATGTTAATAGAAACACCATTAATAAAAACTAAAGATAAAAAAAGTAGATGAGGTGTGATTACAAAGTCATAATTGATTTTGTTGACATCACAGTGACATCCTACTGAAATACACCAGTCACATAAGCAGACTGCCAGAGAACAAAATTCCAAGGCATGCTCACATGAACTCATTTTTCCGTCATCTGCAGAGTTGTAGAACATTGTCTGACCACCCATGCCAAATACCACTTCATTGGCGGCATTCAAACAGCAACTGGAAGACTGCTTGTCACTGTGTCTTAATTAACCACATTTCTGCAAGGATATCATTTATGTTTTGATAAGTGGCACCACTTGCACAACAAAATTTACCTCGATATTACCCAGTAGTCAGGGAAACAACATTGTCAGAAAAAATTAATCTTGGAGGCACTGACGACTTGATCCACTTACTTTCAGATACGAGGTGAATACTAAACTCTATATGTTGTCTCTGCCAGGTGAGTGTTGGCTATGGCAAGGACTCCCACGGCACACAGCTGGTCAACTGGAAGAACATATCCAGTACACAAGCCATCAGTCATGTGACTAGAGACAATGACCCACTTGACCAGTTCACAGGTATGTATGAGCTTGTATAATTGTTATTTGTTATTATTAGTGTCAATCACACATATACTCTGTTATTCAAAGGGTGTACATGATATTAACCCATTTTATCCGGAATACGATTCTAGTCGTAGTTACCCTTTTTATCCGGAATACGATTCTAGTCGTAGTTTGCACTTGACACGGCTTCCCTGCACTCTGACCTTTTGGAATCCCATTGGCTGGTTAACACCGAATGACGTCAGTATATCGGGATCACTAGGAAACTCATATTTTTCAACCAATCAGCGCCGTTCTGTGGGTATTTGCAGTTCAAAGCGGGTACCCCCAAGCTAAAGTGAAATCAAAGATGGCGTCGAGTCGCATAGATCGTTAAATGTTGACGTATTTTGAAGGATAATTCCGCTAATTTACTTCATACTGGTGATGACAAGAAGGCAGACAAGTGGATAGACGATATAAGATGGACGGTTATGGTATTTGATGCGACATTTGTCCGTGAAGACATACTTTGAAGCCATCGAAGTGGGTCAACCGACAACGGCATCCATTTTCGCCAACCTCGCTCCACGCCGTATTTTTGGTGCCAAACAAAGTTAAGAATATTTCCAACGACGGTAACTACTTCATAAATAAAGTGATGTTGAAATATTGAACAAAGTTGTTACTTTATAGTACTTCTTTATTAGTTATAAGAAATGAGGCACAGAATTATATATCGTTGACAGAAAATATTTCCAAAATTTGCATAATTCTGCTCAGCGGTGCCACACGTTGGCGATTCAGTCGACTGACGTGGGGGTATTACAAACAATTTTTACATTATGAGATTATTATCCAAGATGTGTGGACAAGTTGTATACCTTTATTTTCAGCAGAGATTAATGCATAAAATAAACTCAACTTGCTCATTGACATGTTGCTTCCTTCATGGCGAAAATGTCGGGTGAAAAGTAATGTGACAAACCTCAACATAGGTTTGAATTTATTAGGCATGTTTTGCCATATGCCACATATAATATATATTATAAAACTATGAGTTTATCGATGCGACTGTATAGTTTATTTTATCTACTTTCTAAAGGTATATCACATTTAAAAATTGATTGAGAAATAATAAAGTTATGTCCATTTAAAATGAAGGCCTGTCATTTTTTAATGCTGACAGATTGGTTTGAGGAAATGATCAGGAACTGGCTGCAACTCGTCTGCACTAGCTTCAGGATAAAACGGGTTAAAGAAAATTTATTATAATAATCATACATGTCAAATTTTGGAAATGCCAAATTAATGTGAGAGATTTATACGTAAGTAGGAGGGTCTCGGAAAATCGAGCTTTTATACGTAACTTAGGTTTTTTAACCATAAATGTGAATAATATAATACAAAAAAAGAATACAGTCTATAGATAAAGACTAACATAAATGGGAGATTTTATGTAATTGTGGGAGTCTCCTGCCAAATGCAGGAGACTTAACATGTATGTAATATTGTGTGCAGTTTTATAAAGTCGCAATCAATGTAGAGTTATGGTATTGAAAAAGAATTGTTTAATATCATCTAGAACATTGTTACAAATACATACACACTAAAGATGTGCTATAAAGTTGCATTCTATGTTAAACTACAAACACCAGACTGCTGTGACATACCATGTGAAATTGTGTTTATTTTGAAATAAATTGTGTTATGAGATATTTATTTGCTTTGTATGCTTACTATCAATGACGCTCACATATGTAACCATACAGCCTTTAAATGACATATCAGTGGCTGCCAATCATCGCAAAGTGGCATTGATGTCTGCATTGAATGTTACATTATTTTATATTTAGCAGTTTGATGGATGTGTACAATATCAAATAATGTATAGATTATCTTCAAATTTGGCACTGTTTTTTTATTGCATGTAAACTGTGATGGTGAACAGGTTCATAATATGTTTTGGTAATTTGTAATAAATTCTGGCATGACATCACTGACACTGCCTTCTTTTCACTGAACACATATTCCCAAAACTGTGTACAGTTTATTACTTTTTAAATTTATTTAAAATGTGCAATTAGGATTCTGAAAATAAAAACAATCCAGGCTTATACAGTGTAAACATAACACCTTATTTGTCAATCCTTGAAAAACTGTTGTTGCCCCTAGCCCCAAGGGAAGGGCGTCTAGTGGCCATCCCACGGAAGACCCTGCACTTCCACTATGCCCAGGCATGTGCCAGAGAATGTCTCAGTCTTCCAGCCTCAGCTTGTCTCAGCTTCAACTACGACTACAGCGATGCGGGCACCTGTGAACTGATGGATCATGTCGAGGGCCACACAACTCACGTGAGGCAGGTCAGTTGAGGGCCATAAAACCCATGTGAAGCTTGTAAGTTGAGGGCTACACAATTCATATGAGACAGGTCAGTGTAAGGCCACAAAACTCGTGAGACAGGTCTATTAAGGGCCACATATATTACCCATGTGAGACAGATCACTTGAGGGCCCTCTGCTTCAAGTAGCACCTACAAGTGGAACACATGGTGAACAAATGTTGGTCCCAAAACAATTTTGTATTTGAGTGCAATGTTTTTGACAAATTTGATTTGTGATTTTCATACTCTCTGTGTAATTTGTCATGACAATCATTAATTAAACTCAGCATTTTGTCCATCATTGCATGTTGTTTCTCCACAGAGTGGATTATTTCACCATTTTGAGAGACGGGGTATTGGTCATGTGACGTTTGTTCGATTTGACTCATTGGATCTGGAACACAACAAGATTGTCTACCTAAACCTCTACCTACAGAATCAACTTGGTTCGTTACGGTTTGTCTGTCTGCCAAAAGTGTTGCGCTTGAAGCACAAAAGTAAACTTTGAAGGGATGTGAGGACTTAACTGTTGAATGTATTGTTGAAGAATATTAAACAGAATGTACATGATGGGGTTGTAGACATTGGGGGAGGAGGGGTAAGTTAAATCACTGCGTACAGTAAAATGAATGCACATAGGGCAAAAATCAGACCTGGTACTTTAGTGTGTATGTGGGAGATAAATGTAACATGATTTTATGCACCATTCGTTAATGATGATGCAGTGTAAAAAAGAACATAAGTGGTACTTTGTAAGGAACAGTTGTCATGTCTCTATGTGGTGTGTGTGTTGTTTTCCTAAATGTTGGTGACATTGTGACAGGGTATGTGAACATGATCTCGTCTTCTGGCGTGCTGGTCGACTTGACTCTTCCAACTCCTGGTCTTATCGTAAATGAACAGTTTGACAACTTCACAAATGACGCGTGTAAGAACTATGTCCCAAGCCACTGGCAACACAGATGTGCACCAGAGACCACTGGCCCAACACACAGGTAAAGTTTGCATATATATGCACTTAATTCAAGCTGACTGGTATATTTACAACATATTTGCTACCACGTAAATAAAATTGATGTAAATCGTCTGGAATATAAGGCTTGAAAATAGCACTATCATGGGAACTCATACTGCACTGTTAGACTCTGCCAATGAACATAATACACAAAATGAAGGATATTTAGTTGAATGCACCACTTAATGTTGGAAGTTAACTGGATGGCTTTTTTGTCTTGCTATATCCCATTTTTGGTAAATAAAAATAATCAAATACCAGTTAACACATTCCCACCATTGTTGATAAAATTTAACAATATAGAATGATAATTGTTTGCATGACTACACTGGTATTGGATGGAGAGGGATGAATGATTCGTCAGTGGTGTAGTACTTCCACAGGTATTGGATGGAGAGGGATGAATGATTCGTCAGTGGTGTAGTACTTCCACAGGTATTGGATGGAGAGGGATGAATGATTCGTCAGTGGTGTAGTACTTCCACAGGTATTGGATGGAGAGGGATGAATGATTCGTCAGTGGTGTAGTACTTCCACAGGTATTGGATGGAGAGGGATGAATGATTCGTCAGTGGTGTAGTACTTCCACAGGTATTGGATGGAGAGGGATGAATGATTCGTCAGTGGTGTAGTACTTCCACAGGTATTGGATGGAGAGGGATGAATGATTCGTCAGTGGTGTAGTACTTCCACAGGTCAATATTGGATGGAAATGGATCAATGATTTTCAGCTGTATAGTACATCCACAGGTCAATATTGATGGAAATGGATCAATGATTCGTCAGTGGTGTTGTACTTCCACAGGTCAATATTGATGGAAAGTTATCAATGATTCTTCAGTGGTGTAGTACTCCACAGGTCAATAACGTATGGAGAGGGATCACTGTCTTCAATGATGTTATACTTCCACAGGTCAATATTGGATGGACAGGGATCAAAGACAGTCTTCAATGGTCATGAGCCTTTAATTGATGGAATCTACACAAGGGTAAACCGCATGTTCACTGGTATGTCCTCCTTGGTTTTATACTGTAATTTAACCCATTCATTTTTCGTCCTTTCTCACAAAAAATATACAATACAATAGAGTAAAACTTTATTCATCCCTGTATGGGCAATTGCATGATTAATGGTGCTGTTACTATTCAGATTTTAGTTATCAATTTTCAATTTATTTAAGTTTAATAACCATGTTTGAGTGTACACATTAATTGCAGTTGCTGTCTCTGAACTTGTTATTTGCCATAAAAATATGTAAATAAGCTTTTGTACACTAATTTGAAGCTAACAATTGCTAGACTAATATTGCTTTACATAGTTAGGCAACATTTGATTTCATTTAAACTGTTTTTGCAACAACAGATTTCATTGACAAATATCATACACTGTTTTGTTATCGTGTGAAGCCAACTGGGATGGCATCCATGACAACGAGACAGGGATCCTCATGTACACGTGGGCTGTGGGAACCAAGCCCTGTGGAGATGACATTCTGCCATTCAACGACCCACATGAACATCTTGCTTCTGCTGATGACTGGAACAACATCGGTGTTGCATTCCCACTTAATTTGCCTGGTATGTGATTGGAATGGAAGTAACAGGAAAAAATAACCAGAATCAAATTGTGGTTTTAGTAAGGGAAAAATTTCAAGAATTACAAGGAAATTAATTATGTATTGTTGTCAGTAACGTTCTAACATATAACTGTTTGTCACAAAGTGATGTATATGGACATGGCAGGATAGCAAGAAAGTCAGGTGGAGACAGACATAGTCATACAGTGACACACAGAGTTAGACAGAACAGAGAAATATAGACAGTGTTAGTCAGAGACGGATGGAATCACAGTATAACAGAGACACCCTGCAGAAACATACTTAGCATATAACAATTTGTGCATGAGATGCATGTATATGTCAACTACACAATATGAAATAACAAATTGAGGTTGCTTTCATTAAAACTGATCTCACACATAATACCAATGTAATAACATTAACATATTATGTTAATGTTATTACATTGGTATGATACACATGTTAGAAATACATTGATTAATTTACATCTAGAATAAATTTCTTAATGGTTCTACATTGCATGTTTCATCCGTACTTGTCTTTCAGATGATGAGTACTATGTGACTGTGCGAGCCATCAACAACATAGAGTATGGTCCTCTAGCCCTGACTGTGTGCCACTCACAGCCGTATACAGTTGATGCCAGTCCACCAGTCATCTATGACATCACTGACGTCAAGTATGACGACGATAACTTTGTCATATCATTTCTTGCCAATGCAGCGTAAGTTTTATTTGAATATTTCGCTTGGCTGTTCTAGTGAGATTTCACATACAATTTTGTATATGTAGATATTTCTCAACATGTATATGAGGTGGTGTCCTATGTGTAGAATATGACAGAAAAACAAAGTCAGCCTTTAACTCTTACTACTTCTCCATCCCATGACCATGTCACTCAAACCATAACAAATATCTTCCAAACAATTGAAGCATTTACACATTGTGTCATATATTTTGTTAAAATTCTGGAGCAATATGGTTTCCTTTATAATGAATAATAAAAAAATATATATAAGGTTAAATTGTCTAAGTGATAAATTTGTTTGGGAATGTTTTATCTAGCAGATGTAATATAATACAATAATATTACTTATATATAAGAACACTATTGTTTGAATGAGGTCATGCATAATATATGTACTCAGATGTCAACAAACTGCAACATATTATAACTTACTATTGTGATCAATTATAACTTACTATTGTCTTCTCATGTCACATTTTATGGTTGGCTGAGCATGCTTTATGGATTGTCAACCATTTATATCTTACGTCATTTCATGAAATATTGTTTGAATCCTTGGTTAATTGCACTCACATGTCATAATATACACATTTAGATCTTCCCTGGGTTACCAGGCCCTCTCAGATATATCATTATATTATACCCATTTAGTTCAACCTTATCTCAGCTACTGGGACTTGAAAATATTTGTTGCAGGGATCCAGTGTCGGGCATCAAGGTTGCAGAAATGGGTTTGGGTCAGAGTAGGAAAGACACGGCTATCCTGTCGTGGACACCAGTGCAGAACTACTCACACATTCAGTATACCTTCAATGTCCCTAATGGCGTCCCTGTCTGGGTGAAAATGAGATTCACCAACTATGGTTTGTACTTTTTAGGTAAACAACTTAGGCTGCAGTTAATGTAAAATGTATCCAAATCTTCTAAGTTTAGCAAGTGATACTTTCTTAGTAGTTATCTTTATTCTGATTTAAATTTCACATCTTCTGACTAAAATAACCGGTGTTATCTATGTCTTCAAAATACGTTTACAAATGGTAATTAGTATTTTATTGTCCTAATATCGTAAACTTTTAATTGTCATTACAGCATTAATAATGTAGAATATAGTATGACATATGTATGTATGAATATATGTGGTCTAGCTATCTACTTCAATGAAGTTGCTGTCTCAAATACGTTTGAACTAAAATCTGTAGTAATTTATATTGTATTTGATACATGTTAGTCCAAGGAAGTGTGCATTGTGTTCCAGTTGACTTGAGTTCAGTTGGACATGCTGAGAAGTCTATAACCATAGACAGCTCTGCACCAGTTGCTGGTCAGGTTTATGATGGTGATCAGATGAAAAGAGATGCTGTCTTCCAGTCGTCCTCCACCAGATATTGTGCAAATTGGCACGGATTCAGTGACGCACAAAGTGGAATTTGTAAGAACACTGAATTAAATGGCATTTCCTATAGAGTCACGTCATTGCACTATATTATATATATATATATATATATATATATATATATATATATATATATATATAGAGAGAGAGAGAGAGAGAGAGAGAGAGAGAGCTGTCTAAATCAAGACTGTGTTACAAGAAAACACCATGTTTTGTTGTGCGTATGAGAGGGATTGTGCCTATGAACAGGCAAGTCCTGAATATATGGCACTGTACAAACATTAGTAATAATAGCAAAGCTATTTTTAACTATATATATATATATATTGTATATCATACATGTTGCAGCGAAATTCCTGTTTGCACTGGGAACCAAGGCTGGCACAGACGACATTGTAAATGTCAAAAAGCTCTCCTATGACCAAACAAGTTACTGTGTCGACAGTTTGCAACTGAAGCACAAACATGAGTACTTTGCAACCGTCACTGCCATCAACGCAGCCCTGATACAGAGAAATGTGACAGTCCACTCAGATGGAGGTAGAGTTGTGTTGTGTGTGAAATTGTGTGGGTGCTTATCAAGCCTTCAAAGAACATTCCTTATCGTCTTGCTGATATTCACCTTAGCTCTCTGTTGTTTACAACTTTAAAGTTAAACTGATACAAAATTGTCTTGATGTGCCTCTGCACTGAGACTGGTTGCTATGGATGCAGCACCCAAAAAATGTAAATACTCATGGCAAGCAATTCAAGTAAAATTTAAATATTGATACAAGTTGATCAGTAGCTTAGATATTACAGATATCATAAGTGCGGCTTTTGTTCATGCAATTTTTATTTATATCGGATTTTCATCAAAATATTTTGCAGTGTTCTTGCAATTAATTAAAATCAAGCATTATTAAATGCAAATTTGATGTCTGATTTGATTAATTTACTGCATCACAACTTGTCAAAGCTCTAAATAAATATTGTATTATTGTTATATGAATATATGTACTCGATGAAGTTTTATTTTTTATTTATTTTAATATACATTTTTAGTTGGTTTGCTCTTGTTTTGAATGAAATGCCATAATCAATTGTTTCAGTTTATATTGACGTGACCCCTCCAGTTAAAGGGGTGGTCAGTGACGGCAAGAACCCTGATAGTGACACCATATACACATCAGAGGCAGCCACTGTGGCAGGCACGTGGAAGCAGTTTTCAGACCCTGAATCTGGTCTGAAAGACTACCTTGTTGGCATTTATAGAAAGACAGAGGGTGAGTCGATGCCTGTGTTTAACCCATAACATATTCGTTTTTTAAGCTTACAGTATGCTTAGAAATATTTTGAGAAGCGAGCATATGTCAAATATGTATTCTAATAAGTATACACTCATGTAATCAACTTATTTAGTTTAGTTCCAACAATGACAGAACATAAATATAGAATAATTAGTGAATTTTACTCTTTTTACAACACTGCTAGATTTATATGACCTTGTGTCAATAACAGCTAGTCACAGTATCATAACATAATTATACAGGTAGATAATGCAAAGTAAATTCTGCAACCTTCTGTTACCAGATGTTTCTTGTGATAACTCTGTTATAATTGTGCAATTTATATTATTTTATATATTACAGACAATGATGTCATTTTTATTCTTCATATCTTTTTAATGTCTTCATTGTCTTTATATGTCACTATTTAATCTACACAACTTTAGGCAAAGTCAACGAGGAGACACTAATCCACACTGAAAGACAGTCACCATCCGTCAACATGCTGGAGTTACATCACTTCCACCTGCACCATGGTGACATGGTCCGGGTCAATGTGACAGCCACAAATAATGCCGAGTTGAGCAGCTCAGCAATGTCCAATGGGTTTACAGTAGACCTGACAAAACCTAAAATGTTGCTCCTGGTCGACGGTGACAACCCACAACATGACTTGCAGTATACTGTGAGTAGAAAAGTGGACATGATTGTTGACTTGTGGGGTTTCTATATGAAATAGTGTTCTTCAGTTCTCTGTAAACTGAGCATATATGTTGTTTAGTATGGTGATTTCATTCCTTACCTTTGAATATGTTTAACTGCCATTTTTGTGTGACCTGTTGTGAATTTATAATTGTCTGTGGTTGTCTAGTATACTAATGGTTGTCTAGTACACTAAAGGTTGTCTAGTACACTAACTGAAAGTGCCAATTCTTTTGAGGATGGAATATAATGTACTGTAATCTCAGGTCTCAGCTGGTATACATCCAAACATCCCAAACTTGGGCTAACGCAAGAGTTGTTCTCTTAGAATTAGTGAGTCCACTACAGGTTACACATTTACCCCCCCCGTGTGGGATAGTTTATCTCCCCTGGCATAGACACCAGATAGAAGAGGCCACAGGCTTTTAGTGTCTCTTCCGAGAGACACGGGCAAATGTGGGGTAAAAAAAATTGCGTAAGTTTCAAAACTGTGGTAGGCGGGATTGAACCACCGTCTCCTCGATTGACAGTCCAGTGCTCTACCGTGCGACCACCGCTCCCCACATGTTATAATACAACATGCTTACAGGTAATCAGCATTGTTCTGTTCCAGGATTCAACAAGTAGCTTGACTGCGACCTGGTCATTTGTTGACCCAGAGTCCATGATTGACCATTACAAAGTATCTGCATATGAAATACATGGTGGACAGCTGACCCTTATATATCCGACTTTGTGAGTACAGTGTATTTCTGTGTGCTGTATTCCCATTTCTGATTTGTTTAATCTGTCTACATTGCCATATCAAAGCAACAGTGTCAAACCAATAACTGCATCTTGTTATAACTAAGCAAAAGCTATTTAATTTTGTCAGATACAAATGTTATACAGATTATTGTATGACAACTGGGTTCCCCCATTATCCCACCCACTACTTGCGAGCAACCAAGCTTATCAAATATTACTCTAGCTACATACATGGCTACTATAGGGTGTTGGGCTGAAATAAGAAGATTTCAGCGATATTCATGTTTTCATGCTGTAGAATATGTGTGGCAGTCCGATGATTAACTAAGCTTTTAGTGGTCTGTTACCATAACAATTTCATATTCCAACAGCTCAATGCTGTATGCTTCACCTCCTACAATACTGACTGACGTGAGAAGCATTCAACCACACTGTGATTACTGTGCAAATGTTGTATGTATGCATTGAATGGCAGCAATATAATACAAGCAGACATCAACATATAATTAATGGTAATGAATTATGAACTCACAATATCTAAGTTAGAACAATGCAGTCATTGTGTAACAAGATATTCTGTTTGTCAGATCTGAATGGAA
Organism: Ridgeia piscesae; assembly: GCA_025642075.2. NCBI lineage: Eukaryota > Metazoa > Annelida > Polychaeta > Sabellida > Siboglinidae > Ridgeia > Ridgeia piscesae. The sequence continues at coordinate 201,475 of JAODUO010001290.1, forward strand.
GACCATCCCTGGTAGCGCCACCATGTGGACTATGGATGAAACTCTGAATTTGAAGATTGGTGCTCGCTATAAGATTCGTGTATCAGCAGTGAATGGAGCTGGCTTGACCGCTGTCCACTACACTGATGGTCTGCTAGTTGACCCTACACCACCTGAGGTATGTTTTGCATCCTTGTACTTTTGCATGCATGCACACATGCACACACGCACACACGCACACACACACACACACGCACACACACACACACACATGCATGTTTTATGTACCATTGGCATGCAGTTTTTGTGTGATATGAAAACAAGTCACAACACTGAACATACTACAAGCAATGGTGGAATTAATCACCACAGTAAGGGCCTACAAACAGTGAGAAAATTATGGGAATTTGTTTATAGAAATGTAAACACATTTGGGTGATTTTGTGGTATACAAATGACCCCTTCTGTATAAATTGCATTTTTGTTTTTTTCTACAGATATTGTTTGTGCACGCGGGTGCCCTCTTGGGAGAGTCTGAGGAACTGATCGATGGATATGTTGTACACAACAATCAAGATGGCATTCAAGCTTCATGGGCTGCCGTAGATTTGGAAAGTGATGTACGGGAATATCTTGTTGGCATTGGAACAGCAGAAGGTATTCACAACCTGCCGATTGTACTATTCCTATTTCCAAGTGAAGTTCAGGTGTTTTTGACCTGACCTGAGGACTGGCTACAGTTCAAGAATATAAATATATCAGTGTTTGAAAACCCCAAGCGAGTGATAAATCGCTTGCCTAAATATGCGAAATAATTTAGGCAAGCGATTTTTACTGTCAGTCATCTTATTAGCATTAAGAATGTTCTTAGTCGCTTCATGAAACCAGCCCCAGGCATGTTGTAGACTAGGCTAATTGGCGCCACATTCAACGTGGTCTGGTGACAGGAGGGATTATTTTTAATTAGAACAAGCAATAAATCACTCCTTAGGTGGGTGATTTGCATGAGCGATAGGGAGTGAAAGCAATCGCTCATCTTAAGAAGTATGTATAATGTATATATATGTATATATATATATATATATATATATATATGTATGTGTTTATGTAAGTGTATATATTGAGAGAGAGAGAGGGGGGAGGGGAGAAGGCAAAAGAGGGGTGGACAAGGAGAGGGGACAGGGAGAGACGCAAGATGGTGAACAAACATAAATCTAATATGTACAGGAATATATGTGACAGATAGGAATGATTGAACCATGAACTACTTTACACAAACTGAGGAAAAGCCGAAATACAAATACATGGGTGAAACTACTGATTTTCACTCTGCATTTTTATAAATATACAACTTACTACTAATCATAATCATGTACTTTGGAATTAATATCTTGAACATCCATTTCTGATATTCATGTTTTGGATTCAGTAATATGTGATTTTAAATGTAAATGTCTACCTTTGATGTTTTCTGTCTCTGAAATGTAATTCTTTGTGTGAGCCATATATCTTTGTATTATGTTTACTTTCGTAGATCACAGTTGTTTGTAAATCTTAAATGTTGCTATTTAATGCGAACATAACTCCACACTGCAAAAATATCATAACCTCACTGTTTGATTCATCTTGATTACATTTATATTTCTCTTTGGACAGGTCAGACTGACTTGCTGGACTTCCAGAACATGGGTCTGTCAGAGGATGGGTACATCAACAACGTGAATCTGGCACTCACTGACGTTTCAACCAACTCCCCTGTTTACTACATCACGGTGAAGGCAATCAACAATGCAGGCAAGGAGAGTGCTGTCAGGTCTTCAAGGTGAGTCTCACTCAATGGTTAATGGAAAAGAAGGATCTCATCTGATCTGATTCAAATGTACTGGGTGATTTAGTTTGGTCCACTCACAGCAGTGATTGGGTGATTTTAGCTGGTCTGCACAAAAGAATAAAAAATAGGTAATTTCACATAGAACATTCCACATAATAACTGGGGAAATGTTCATCACCTTTCTTGTGCAGTTTTTACAAAATAATTTTTGCCAGTGGCAAATTGTTAAAAAAAGTTTTGAGTGAAGCGCCTATATTAAAGAATATGAGAATATCATACTCAAAGCAGTATAAGAAACGATCATCATCATTGTGCAGCTGTAGTGTCATTGTGGTTGGGCGCTGGCCTCAGTATGGTGTTTTCAGATCTGCCTGTTTTGCACTGTTTTCTGTTAGATGGTGCCCTTTCAATACTTGTCTAGTTCATCTCTCCATTGTATCGCTGGTCTTCCTCTAGACCATTTCTCTTCATAAGATTTCCAAGGTCCATTCCATCTTCTGACTTGTTCAATCATGTCTATGTCCAACATATCTAATTTAGTATTTAAGTGGCAACCCATAAACATCTTGAAGGCTCTATACATTTTCAAGAACCAACTGTTAAATATATACTTCCAAAAAAATGGCTTTGCATATACAAGTAAAATCCAATAATCCATCTAAATTGTATACAATTTAACTTACAAGCCTACCTACCCATAAACTCAGTTATTCACCCCAAACTATATGCACTGTCAGTGTAATAGGGCCTGCAAGTGGGTCACGATACATGGCGTGACTCCGTGCGACTGGAGCTTATTGGGGACTAAGCGAGACTAATTGGGGACTGGACACAAGAATAATATTCTAACGATGGATGACAGTTGTAGCTTCCGACTGATGAATACTAGGAAAATCAGTTCATAAATATCTTGTGTTATACGTTTCTTATCTTAAATGTCCGATTTAAGATTGAGTTTATCACACTATCATAGACACATAGCGATTTACGTAGTGCAGATAATCGACACGATGCTAGGCTGTATGTGTCTTTTACGGGATTTGCGTTTTACATTGCTGTACGTTGTGGTTTCGATAAGCCCTTATATCTGACAAGTTCTCTAAATGCACATAATCATAACACATGTATACGTTTGGCCCAAACAGGTTGTACTGCGCGAAAACTGGCACTCTTCATTATTAGTCAAGATCGCCAAACACAAGTACTTGCCGCTTTTGCCATGGCAACCACCATAATAATCGATTAAAATTCATGATTTCCATGATCATTGTCACCGGCCAAATGTTCCACTGCTTCTGCTTGTAATAATCCTTCGGACAATATAACTGAAATACGCTATTTTGGAACAGTTCGATTATTACGATGAAAAACAAAACAAAGTACTATATGTTAACATGGAGTATATGGACCTCCTGCCCCCAACTGTCCCCAGCCTTGTTTTCGTGCGCGAGACTTGCACGCCCTATTGTAAAAAAACAAAAATTAAAAATTTGGGAAAACACGGGTAACATTTCCTAATATATTTCAGATTGTTTTGTGATGATCTGAATGACTCATATGTATCCATTATTTGTAAGTTACTATTTGCATATACTAGACCGTAAAACTTAAAAACATGCATGTCGTATTTCAGTGCCATAAGAATGGTGTCTGGAGATGTCACAGGTGTTGTCTATGATGGACCGGACTCTCAAGTGGACATAGACTATGATATGGACGTGTCAGATGTCACTGTCACCTTCAATGGCTTTGAGAGTCAACGTGACGGCATTTCACACTATTACTGGGCAGTTGGTTCTGCTCCCAGACTTGATGATGTGATGCCGTACAGCAGAGCTGACCTGCTGGTCAATGATGAAGAGATGGAAGGATCTCTAGGTCAGAATGAATGAATGCTGTGTCTTGGTGATAATGATACTATTCGTTAACATGCAACTTACGAACACAGTTGATTGGTTTACAGTACACTCACAGTTTGTAAACATACAGTCCACAGCTGTAATAATTATAAATAAATTTGTCTCAACAGGTACAACATATAAAATACAATGTTTAGTGTTATGTCAGCATTGAGTAATGGAGTACATAGTCTAGAAAACAGTCAGTTGTGTAATCAAGTTCATGGTGGCCACTTACAAGTCATCTAAATAAAAACTAATTCATAGGAACCAAAACGTAGAGCAGATGTGCCAAGTTGAAACATGATACAAATAGATTTGCCATCAATATATTCAGATTGCCTGTGCTGAGCAATATAAACCTGTTCATGAGACTTCCAGTAACAGTTTTTCAATATGTGCAAAATTGCTGAGAACATGGTAACTGACACATCAAGTCATTTCTCTTTGTTTGCATTAAGACAGATCCAGTGCTGTACTCTTCTGCATTGTGCTCCATCAGGTATCGGGGGCAATGGTAAAGGTCACGGTCAGTTGGCATTGTCAGACAGCATGAAGTATTACATATCGGTCCGTGCCTTGACCGGAGCGGGCAGTGTCCTTGAATCCAGCTCTGATGGCTTTGTGGTCGATGTGACACCCCCAGCAGTTGTCATCACATCTGTGGGGAATGTGCCATTGAACTCATCAGCTGGAGCATCTGTGGTGTACAAAGAAGACACTGACTGGGTGACAGCCACCTGGGACACAAGTGACCCCCAGAGTGGGGTGGGTGACATGTGGCTACATCAGGGAACATACCCAGGTATGACAATGTGACAGAGCTGTCTATGAAGTAATTGTTTTGGGTTTACCCCTATCTCAGCAACATAATTTTTAGAGTGACACAACTGCATTGTTGTAATAATTGTGTTTGATGCATGCATGTGTGTATGCATCCATCAGTCCAACTATCCATCAGTGTAGTCAAATGCAGTCCTGCATACATGTGCACATGCATAAACATTGCACATCAAACAGGTACATACTACGTACAGGCACATATGTATGGAGTGTGCTTTACTGAACTGAACAGTGACTTGATTGCTCATTATATCAATAATATTGCAATAAATCAGAATAAACCCACTGAAAGTCATTAAATGGGACAGTGTTCTGTACATGACTTGTTTCCTGCAGGTGATGATAATGTCAACTCATCAATGTGGATTGGCAACACCAGCAGTCTGCCGAAGGGATTCATGAGACCACGGACTGGAGGACAACCCAATATCCTCACTATTGATGCAACAAATGGGGTAAGCTGCTTATCAGATACATTTTAAACTAGTTAGGCAATATACAGATGCATGTCACTGGACCAGGGGACTGTTTTATATATATATATATATATATATATATATATATATATATATATATATATATATATATTATTACGTAGATGTACGGGGAAAATAATTTTCTCAGTTATAACTGTGATGAACTTAACAATAGATTCTGCTTAGTGATGGATTTTCCTTATTTCTTCATTATTTCATTCAATAATTCTGTGCTATCATGGTTTGTGTTGGTTAGTGGTGTGCTCTTGTATATTTGTGAATATATTTTATAGGGTGTATACAATATTAAAGTGTCAGTTTATATATTACAAATATTTACATATTTTATATGCCAACATTCTACACATCAATATCCATGTTTGTCTTACACAATCAACTGTTGACAGGTTGGTCTAATGACGACACAAATGTCTCAAGTTCTTGCTGTGGACACATCTGCACCTCTGGAAGGTGTGGTCAACTGCCCACAGTTTGTACAAGGTAAGTTACTTAAGACAATTATAATTGATTTGTAATATTTCACTTTAAAATGGAAATAAACATTTACATGATTTTAATATATCAAATTGCAATGTCACTGGAACATTGGATCTTCATTTTACTTATTTAAATTGATGTTTGAATTTACAAAAATGTGTTTATTATTTATTTAAATAATTTGTATTAAACAGTAGAAATTTAATTTAAACTGAAATGTTGTTAAACTTATCTTACCAACGTTTAAAAATGTATTGGTGAATTATTTTGAGGTCCCTAAGCAGGAGCAGTATATGGCATATACATACAAGTTACTGATTGATGTATACACAACTTAACTCTTTGCTGTGCAGACCATCCAAAACCACCCAGTGTAACTATGTTACTGCACTATGTAAATATATAAATAACCTGTAGAAACTTGAATACGTACTGAAGGACGTAAGAAGTTGAAGTGTACTCTGTCTTTGATACATCAAAGATGTTTCCTGAGTCTGTCTACATCTACATCAGTAGCTGCTCCGTTGTATCAGAACAAACACATCCAGCAGGCACCAGTGGGTGATGTGTCACTGTTTATGTGTGTCACCAGGGGGAGACTCTGTCGAGTGCAGCTGGAGTGGCTTTGTGGAGAAGGAGAGTGAGATTGACTTCTACAAGTTTGGAGTGGGTAAGGTAGAGGGGGATGACAGTGTCTACACATTCCACCAGGTGAAAGCTGGAGTCACCTCACATAGGGCTACAGGTGAGTACAGGTAGTAGTTACTGCTGAAGTCACGAGGACAACCATGTAAGTGTGTCTGCACATGTGTGAGTTTGTATGTGTGCACTAGTGTGTGTGTGCACTTGTATGTGTGTGAACTTGTGTGTATGACCACTTATAAGATAAGACCAGCTTTCTTGCTATGTATTTTCATTGCAATAAAACATTGGAATGCATTGTAATGTTGGATCGTTGTAATGTTGGATCGTTGTAATGTTGGATCGTTGTAATTTGGCTTGTTGTTTGTGCGGTTGTGTGTTGTATGTGAGTGCGTGTGTGCGTGCATGTGTGTGTGAGATGGAGTAGAGGTAGGGAGGAGCAGGGAGAGATGGGGAGGAGCAGGGAGAGGTAGGGAAGAGCAGGGAGAGGTGGGGAGGAGCAGGGAGAGGTAGGGAGGAGCAGGTAGAGGTAGGGAGGAGCAGGGAGAGGTAGGGAGGAGCAGGGAGGGGTGGGGAGGAGCAGGCAGGGGTGGGGAGGAGCAGGGAGATGTCGGGAGGAGTAGAGCTAGAGAGAGAGATCAGTGGGGCAAGAACTAGATAAAGAGGTAGAGAAGTATAGAGAGCATAGAAATATATCTGTAGAGAAAGAGGTAGGTAGAGACTGGGGTAGAGAATGGGGTAGAGACTGACACTATTGCACTGGCTGACAATTGTCATTCAGTGCAATAGTCATCAGTCAGTGTGACAGTTGTCAGTCAGTGCAACAATTGTCAGTCATTGTGACAGTTGTCAGTCAATGCAAAAGTTGTCATTCTGTGCGACAATTGTTGGTCAGTGTGACCGTTGTTAGTCTGTGTGACAGTTGTGTGACAGTTGTGAGTGAGCTGATTGTGTTTCTTCCTCACAAGGTATGAAGAACGGTGGTCTAAAGCATCAAGAGACTTACTATGTGACAGTGACTGCTGTCAACAAAGTTGGTTTGGCTAGGACTGCCTATTCAAAGCCACTGGTGGTTGATGACTCACCTCCACAGGTTTGTTCACTTGTCTTTGGTTGATGACTGTCTACCACCTAATGATCAGTTCCATTCAATGAACGTGTTATTTTGCTCTTTGTTTTCCCCTGAAAGTAGGGGGTCAGGTTGGCCTCGACCTGTTGTTGTCCTTCCTTTGTCCTGTTCCTTTGCCATCTCCACTAACTTCCCCTTAGGTATAATGGCTCTCCTCTATTCTCCTCACTCTTCCACTGAATGTAGCTATTATTCATAATAAAAAAACCACAAAAAAACATTTTTAGTATTTTTTTAAAATATCTTTGCAGGCATAGGGCCTTAACGTCTCTTCACTTTCCTTCTGAAAACCCTTTCAACATCCTTTTCCACTTCCCCACTCTTCCCTTGTCTAAAAGAGCAAAGTTGATATGTCTACAACAGTGTATAGTGTTATGCTTATTGCCTATTGTTGTCACACAATGTGTATTACATCTTATACCTATGTCAGTGGTATCGTTGGCATGTATGTTTCTGTTCTGTAGGGACGAGTGGTGATTGAACTGCCTGATGTTTATAATTTCTCAACAGATGACTGGGTCCACAGCAAACAAACTGACAGAGGTAATTTACAATATTTTATATTAAAGTTGCAAACAGGACATTATTGTCTGCCCTATATACAGTTATAAAATATTGTTTGTATCTGTAATATAGTCAGTTTCGTTCATAAGCAAATGTGTCATCAGTCATCAACATTTATTACGTAATTGTTTGGTTGTTCGTAAGTTTGTTTGAATGCACAGGTCAATGTTAGGCGACTTGTTCCATGTGCTTGAATACAGCCCTGTACAACTGGTGCTGTGTGTGTGGCTGTTGGGTCAAGTTGGCAGCACCATGACTACCAACCTACTTGACATAATATGCTGATACCTCAAAGAGACAGGCATCAGACTAAAGCTGTGTGTGTTGGCAAATTATTACATTACTTGGCGTAAGATATGGGGGACTGACAGCAAAATTAAGATGTCTCAAAAATAGTTCTGTCCCAAGAACAATGTATCAACTCATCCTACTTTCATTCTAATTCCATACTGGGTATTTTACTTTGATAGCTGCTGTCTTGCCCAACATTGATGCAACTTGCCAGCGGGTACTGACACAAATTTCAGTCGCATGGCAAGAATTTGAAGACTCAGAAACTTACATCACAAGGTAAGTTATTTCTTAAGCAGCCAATTCCAAGGAATTACGGTGTTTATACCACACAGCTCATGCAACATCTGACACATAATAACAGTCCATAGTGGTCACTTTGAGTGTGTAAACTTACAGTAAACTTAGAGAAATATGATCACAAATGGTTACATATACACAACTTCTGCCAAGATGTGCTTTGAGGAAACCATTCTTAGACTGAATGGTGTGATTTATTCCCCTTTAACAGATACCAAGTAGCTCTTGGCTCCACGCCTGGTGGAACACAGATCCATCCATTTGAGGACATCTCTCCAGGGGCATTGTCTGTCGACGTCCATGGTCTTGACCTCTCACGACAACGTAGGGTGTTTGCCACTGTAAAGGGGTACAACGCAGCAGGACTTCACAGCACATCCACCTCCAATGGTGTCTATATCAGTCGTGTCAGCGCCGGCCTTGAACCACTGGGAGTCTCCTCTGTTTATGACGGCAGTGACGTCAACAGAGACAGGTAAGTAATATGTATGTGTCTTGAAGGAATATGTTCATTTTGATATGACTGGTAGGTGCAGTTTCAAAAGGGTACGTTCCAATGGAAGTCATACTGCATGGAGAGTAAAGATATCAATGTAACCTAGAACAAGGCTCTTATGATAAAATCAAGTCACCACGAACAAGTAGCAATGTAGTGTATAGTTCCCCAGGAGAGTGCAATGTATTTAATAGAAAACACATGAATAAAGAGGATCTATCTACATTATTGCACCCAAGAAAATGAGCTGTGGTGTTTAGAAGAGGTGTATTTTATACAGCTAATGAAGCTAAAGGTGGTATTGTAAGAATTACTTGTCACGACAGATGCAAGTAGTGTGTCAATGTCACCATCAGATGTACAAGAAGCTGTTGTCACTGCTTGTTGCAGGGATGTCCAGGGTCACAATGATGGTCTGTCAGCCAACTGGGACTTCAGTGGAGATCCATGTCCCATAAAGAAGTTTGAGTGGGCCATTCACAAGTTTGACGGCACTGTTGTCCTCAACATGACAGAACTACCGCCAGGTAGGAGTGGGGACAGATCACAATGTTTCACTTATAGCCCAATACTTCATGGCAGTTATTTCAGTGTGGTGTATATTTTGAATAGTTAACAAATGATATCGTACCACTTTGGTGCATTGAACAAGTACAAGAGAACACCTTTAATTCATGCTACTTTATATATGTTTCGTTGTGGCTCTAAAAAGGAACATCCGACTAGAACCAGTTAAACATTTTGTTACTTCAAAGTACCATCTCAACACCACTGATATTTGTGTCACTATATTCCATTATTAAATTGTAATTATTACATTTGTTAGTAATGTACTATGCGTGAATATTTTTATGTCATATAACACTATTTGAAAAAGATTCTTTGTAGAAAATCAAGCAATATGCATGATAAAGCAGTATGTTTTCAACTACCCTACTTTTGTTTGTCACATCCCGTCATTGTCCCTGCAGGTGTGACATCAGCCGAGGCTGATGAACTTCAGCTGAAGGACGGGGAGTCTTTCTTTGTGATAGTTCGAGGCACCAATGAACTTGGCTATGTTCGCACCATACATTCCAATGGCATCACGGTGAAGCTGGAACCACTGCGGCCTGGCACTGTGCGTGACGGTGACATTGCAGGAGTGGACCTCAACTATCAGCTGTCTCTTACAAGTCTCTCGGCAAACTGGGACGGATTTGGTCAGCCAAAAGATGGCGACACTGATACAGTGATCAATGGTAAGTATCACGTTTGATAAAAGAAAGTTATGATGATATTTTTGCAATTTTAATTTTAAAATGTTTATTTTACATATTACTTTCTTTTTCAAAAAGGCTGGCTGGCTGGCTGGCTGGCTGGCTGGCTGGCTGGCTGGCTGGCTGGCTGGCTGGCTGGCTGGCTGGCTGGCTGGCTGGCTGGCTGGCTGGCTGGCTGGCTGGCTGGCTGGCTGGCTGGCTGGCTGGCTGGCTGGCTGGCTGGCTGGCTGGCTGGCTCTGGCTGGCTGGCTGGCTGGCTGGCTGGCTGGCTGGCTGGCTCTGGCTGGCTGGCTGGCTGGCTGGCTGGCTGGCTGGCTGGCTGGCTGGCTGGCTGGCATTCTCAGGAAGAAAATGTATTTCTATGAACTGCTGTACATTGAATGTTCTACTGTTTTCTTCAGATGGCGGCAGTGTTGATGGGTCAGTTGGTGGCCAGGTAAAGATTGACCACTACGAGGTGGCAGTTGGCACCAACCCCAGATATTCAAGCTCCAGAACTGATGTCCGTGCATTCACAAATGTTGGTCTAAGCGTCACTTGGACATTCACCTACCTGGAGCTTGTTCCGCAGTCAGTGACTTATTACATAACAGTGCGGGCATACAGTGTCTTGTCAACTCAAGTTGAAGTGACCTCTAATGGTATCAAGGTCGGCTACGGCAGCGGTGTCATCTCAAGCGGAACACTGGAGCTCCCCAAGTGAGTCTGACGGGTCCACGGACTGGCAGCTAAAAGCATATTGTCAGATAGCTAGATGATATACAGTCGCGCCTCGTTATAACGCGGTAGTTGGGGTCCACGAAATGGAACCGCGTTGTAAACGAGGCGCGTTATAGATTATATTCCGCTAGGGGCGCCACCACCCCCAAAACGCCACAACAGCAGCCAAAGCCAATGTGCTGGTTGCGCGGTATATGCGTGATTTATAAAACTAACTGACATTGAAACCAACGTAAATGTGTATTACGTTAAAATAATATACACTGTCGAATGTTGAACTGAGTAAATCTTGCGAATGGTGTACAGTTTTGAAATAAATTCAGAGCCAACGCGCCTCGTCTGGCGATGCGAACTGAGGCGGAGCGATAACACAGTACTCGGTCGCGGTCTAAAATAACCTTGAACTCAGCAGCCGAAACGCACAAATGAATTGACATGTTGCCGAAGTCGGTCAAATATTAATACTTATACTAATTGCGCTCACTGTTGGCTTAATTTCATCTTTTAATCAATCCCAAAATATAAATTTAGATCGCACATTTACCGTGCCGATTTATAATGCAGTTCACGGTGGTTCGAGGCTACTGCGGTTCACACGCAACTAGTTGACGAATTCGTATATTTGCGCACAAGTAAATGTTTTTTCGTATACGTAGTGAAGAAAACATAACATAACTTTAGCCTGCCATTTCAGTACCATAATTATTTTTCGTCACCGCCCGATTCGTAAGCAATTTAATTGCCATTTACAAGCCGGCGAAGGCGCCCGTTCGCGGAAGCCACAGTGAACGGGCGCCTTCGCCGAAGCCACAGCGAACTGGCAGGAGACAAACGCGATTGATATCGGCGCAAACAAACAGGACTTTGTACCAAATTTACTATGCCTAAAGTTAATTAAATGCAATCAAAGGAATTGGTAACGTTTTAAACAAACACTTAAGAAATTACCACACAAACCGAGCGCTGGTTACACAATAGATCGGTTTGAAAAACGATTGGATTGGTGCCGCAAAGCCGACGGCAGAGCAGAAGCCAGGGGCACAACAAACAACGAACTCAGCAACGCAGTTGTACTTCTGTGTTAAATTTCTTAATATCAATAAATTGTTTCTAGATACACCTGTACAAGACAAACATGAGGACTTCATAAAAATAAGTGACAGTTAATTACAGTGTTATTGTTAGCTGTAGCGCCCATTTCCCCCCTGGCGGCAGAAATTCGGGGTCCACGACCGACCGCGTTATAGCCGATTCGCGTTATAGCGAGTCGCGTTATAGCGAGGCGCGACTGTATGTAGTTGTTAACAGGTTTAAATAAACAATATTTTATTTCAATAATCTGCCTATGAATGTGTGAATGTTTTGACATTGGTGAATATCAGTACATTTACCATGTAGTAATGTCAACAATAAGGAAGTTATTAGTTTTTTCATTTATCTTGAGATCTGTTTGTTGATACAGTATTAATATATATATATATATATATATATATATATATATATATATATATATATATATATATATATATATATATATATATATCTGGAGGCCCAGCATATTATTCCCCATTCAGCACTACAGTTACCAAATAATCTTCATTTGTTTCCAGGTATACTTCTTCGGCCACAGAGCTGTCGTTTTCATGGAGTGGTTTCAAGTTCTTGCTTCCTGTCAAAATCTACCAATGGGGAATGGGCACAGCAGATGCAGCATTGACGTCACTAACATGTCGTTCACTTGTATGTGTTATACTTTTGTGGTCATGATACACAGTCTTAGGCAGTCACTCTAGCCATTTTGAGGACTACTTCTAAATTAGTGACAGTCATGAACATTGTCACTTGGTGTTGCTGAATATGCTTTGGTGAATATGATGCTGTGTTTTTTGGCTAAATATGGATTGTGGAAAACGAAACCTGAAAGTCTGGTATTTAGGACAAAAAGAACTGTTTCATGTGATGAAAGAGGAAAGCTCACAATGATGCTGCAGATGAAAGTCCCAAAGGCTCTAGTGAACTAGAATTGGAATTTTAAGAGGTATCTGTGATATTCTATATTCTAAATTAATGTACCTGAATCCTGGATAAACTTACATATCAATGTTGTAATTATTAATATGAAGAGTTAAATCTTCTGTGATGTCCCCACAGCTTCAGCAGGAAGTGGATGGGTCAGTTGTCCAGAACTCCAACTACAGCCACCTGTTTGATGTCCAGCCACTGACCAGTGTCAATCTGGACACGTCCATCACAAAGAGTGATCTCAGACTTGTGCAAGGTGAAACTTACCAAGTGATTGTCATCGCTGTGGATGAGAGTGGCGGATGTGTGGAGACATCTGGGGTCGTTACCGTGGATACAACCTCTCCACAAATAGGTCACATTGGAATTGGGCCTGAATATGATTTGGTAAGACAAACTGACAGAAACGTTATTTATTGCAATGCCGTAGCAATTTAAAATGCAACATTGAAGTAAAATAGTGTCTCAACATGTAGCAGTATGCAATGATAAAGACCTGTGGCAGCCGTCTCACTTGGAGTGGCCATGGTTCAAATCCACATGTCATCATTTTGAATATTTACTAAATCTAGAGATGAATATTCAGAAGAATACTTTGAAATAAACTTCAGAATTATTTTAAAAATGTAAGAATGTGTTACATTCTGTTGTATGTGTTCCTGCAGAAAGTGTTGTACTCAGCAAGCAGTGATGTGTTGACCGTGTGGTGGACAGACTTTGGGGATCTGGACAGCAATATTCAGCGCTTTCAAGTGCAACTCTTGCATGGAACAGATTCATGCAGCGTGGACAGTGCAGAGAACCTGACATCAGTTGTTGATTGGACGGCTCTGCCTTGCAACTCATCGTCCTACACATTCACACACATCAGTCTCCATGTATGTGCCTTGTCTCTGTTGTCTTTCTTAGAAATATATTTTGGATGTCTTCCAAAGCCAAACATATCACTGCAATCACAGTTTTAATGTTTCACACCTGATTCACAGCAGTAATACCTGATTCTTAAGTGTAAGACATCAGGTGCCGGTTTCATGAATCCTCTAAGAACGTTCGTTTTAATATTAAGATGATTGTCTTAATAAATAAAATGTTTAAATCAAACATAGATGTTTACATGAACATGTGCCAGTAAGTAATTGAATAACCTTCCTTAAGTATGCTTCATGACACACAGGCCCTGATCTACAAATGTTACACCATATTAATGAGTAACATACTTGACGTACATATATAGTGCATTTTGATGAATAAATTTACATATGTAACACATCTTTTTTTTTTTTTAATATGGATATGTTCTTAAATCATATATAATAAGTAGGCATGTACAGAGTGTCAATTGGATCAGTATGCACATCTACATGTCTGATAATTATTTTATTCTTAACGAAGGAGTCAAGAGCCTACTTTGTGGAGCTACAGGTGACAAATGGAGCAGGCCTCATACGCTCTACCCTCAGTCGACCTATTCTGCTCGATCTAGCTCCACCTACAGCAGGCTCCGTCAAACACGGACACAACTTCAGATCCAGTATAACCTATCAGGAGTCAACAACGGAAATGCACGGTAATACTTAATAACATATAGTTGTGTTGATTCTCATATACATTGAGAACTGGAGCAAAATTAATATATATATATATATTATATATATATATATATATATATATATATATATATATATATATACATATATACATAATACACTAAAGTAAAAATTTAACAATTTACTATTCATACACGAAGAATAAAATTTCTTATTTATTTACGTATAATCGTGTTTTATTTTCACCTGACCCAGGTGTACTTCTCTACCTGCCGTCATCAACCAGGGCAGCATGTCCACTAAGAACTTACTCAATGTCCAGTCCAGACCCCAACTGGACACCGCTTGTTCACAGACACCTGCGTGGCCTACAACAAGTGAAGCAAGACGGCGTCACTTTCCAAGACTTCATGGTGAATTGTTTTTTGTGTAAATATGTGGTTTTGCAGTCATTCATAAATAATCTGAGAATGGTTAATCAGTAAACAAGTAATAGAATTATGTAATATCTTTAAAAGTCCACAATAAATGTACATGTAGTATGTGTGGGTGCATGTATGTTGTGCATGCACACACGCATGTGTGTCCTTGTATGGGGGAAAGTCATTCATCACATTATGTACAGGTTACTTGACCGTCATGGATATTTGATCATTTAAAAAATTCCTGGATGTATGGGAAGAATTTAATTCATAATACAATTATGTCAAGTTGTGTTATTTATACTAACAAATAATAGAGAAATGTATGTAACAATAAAATATAGTTAAAAATAATTATCTTAGCGATAATCTATCATTCATTTACATCAACACATTTATTCGAATCACATTTTATCTTCCCGATATTAGTACATGAATTGTATTAATTATTTTCCATGGGATGATCCACATAATTGATTAGTACAGTAATGTTTTGGGCCAGCACTGACAGGTCCAGGTCTCTGCACTTGACTTAATTAGCTCACTTGTCTCTTCTCAGCTCTCCTACAGTGAGGCTGGACTTGGACTGACCCTCCGTCGAGACGTGAAGACAACCCAGATGTTGTCAGGAGCCATCCAGATAGACTCAGACATTGAAGATGGAGGCACATATTTAGTAAGTCTACGTCATCCTGAAATCCTCTCTCCTGCTCTACAATTTCTATGTTCAGTAATTTTTTGTGGTTGTAATTTATTATTAAATTATTGAATAAAACGTCCGTCCGTCCGTCCGTCCGTCCGTCCGTCCGTCCGTCCGTCCGTCCGTCCGTCCGTCCGTCCGTCCGTCCGTCCGTCCGTCCGTCCGTCCGTCCGTCCGTCCGTCCGTCCGTCCGTCCGTCCGTCCGTCCGTCCGTCCGTCCGTCCGTCCGTCTGTTCTTTCATTAATGTTTACATTTCATTGTTTATATTGAAAATGGTGTATTTTGGAATGTTGTTGGAAATAAATAATTTACCTCAAGTTTTCCTGTTCTTTCCACAGTTCCATATCCAGGCTGCCAAAAGTTCTCTGCGGGCTGTCACATCTGTCGTCTTCTTCGATGGCCCCAAGGGTGTGTTTGCAGATTTCACCCCTGTCTTGTTTGATGGTGATGTCACCAGGCCGGCTGACAGCGGCACTCACAGCAACGGAATGAAGATCATCAGTAAGGAGCTCCCTGGAGACACTTCAAGTGGTGTCCCAGAAGTAGAACTACAAGAGAGGAGAGCATTTGGCTTCCAGATATATCCAGGTGAGAGCCTCTTTCTGTTCATTCTTGATCATTTTTGGTGTCCAGTCAGCAGTTTGCTGCATCTTCTGACTTTAGAAAATCCACCTTCACACAGTCCATCCATCTCAGCTGTGGTCATTCCATTTTCCTGCAGCCATGGTTTTTTCCCTCTTCTGTCTTGTGTTCTCTGCCTACCTCCATTCTTACCTAGTAGCATATCCAGTACGTCTGCCTCTTTACTAATCTGACAGTGATAAAATCAACTGCCACTTGTTCAGAATAACAGTAATAATAACAGTTAAATATTTAGACAGCTGATAGTGTACTACCCCCCGGTATATGTAAAATGTATCGAGTGACACAAATCATACAATTCAGTGAATGAGGGAATAACAGATGAGGTACAATCACATTTAATAATCATATTATTTTCAAAGAAATATTGGTGAAAAGTAATTGGATGCCTGGAATTATTAGAAAGGTAATGTTTTCAGATGCGCCATACAAAGGAAGGTTGGCCCACTGGATTGTCTTATGGTCTTCAAAGTCAAACAAAAGTTCACACACCGTCATCGAGTTAGACTTTGATCCAACTGAGACTTTTCATGCATACAAGTTGACAGTCAATGAAGATGAGGATACGGTAGATGAGGTAAGTGGATATTGATAGTCAGTGACACAATTTAGCCATATAATATTAGTCAAATTAAATAATGTATCAACATGTTTGGAAAGGCATCATGGGAAAAGCAAAACACTGTAACGAGTAGTAGTTGGCTGCAACTGCCATGGGTGGTTTTTAACCATGGTTTTGCTTTGATGATGATGATACATTTTTACTTGTACAATATCTGATATATTTCCTGTTTTTGTTGTGTTTCAGGCCAACTGGGAGTTGAAATTGTATGTTGATGATAAACAGCGAGCAGTCCTGGCTGGCATTTCCAGCGTCTCCCCTCACACACAGTTGACCCTCGGTGTCTACAACCGTCATGGTTGGGTGGTGCCACTGGACAATGTTTTTTATCCTCTGCAGACAACGGCCTACTTCCACAACTTGCAGTATGTCCCTTGATATGATTTATCTAGAGCAGATGGAACAACATTAAATGCTAGCAGAATGAATGTGTAACAAAATTGACAAATATCTCAGAAGGACGTGTTACGCATAAGTTTGGATGTGTTACGTATATGTATGGACATGTTACACATATGCATAAAAAGGTTGCACTTCCTGATGCATAGGTCATCTAGGTATAATGAAAATGCAGACAAATGGACAAACAATAAAATAGCAGATAAAACCACTGTCTTATTGATCAACTAAGCAACATATTGCTGTATAACAAGACAATTTTACACAAATTTGTGCCTGCCATGTATGTATATCACGTGTATAGTATAACAAGTTCAGCACTTGCTGTGTATGTTTACACTCGTACCCAGGATTTTATTTTCCTGCAACCATGTGTGTTATCTAAGCCGTGTTATCTAAAACAGCATATCAGATTTGATGTCAGTAATAACAATACCTTAAAACACTATAAAGGAGTAGCTTGTGTTATTGTTTGTCTCACAGATTTCCTCCTGCATCAAGTGAGTTGTGTCGATTTGGAGGTCTGTTCAGAGGAGCTTTTCAACCATTGGTGGAATTCCAAGCAGCTGTTGGAACATCTGCTTATGCAGATGACGTACTCCCTTTCCACAAGGTTAGAACATGTTTTACACATTGCTCAACAAACTGACCTCCTTACTTTCATTCATTCTTTGTATGGCCTGTCATATAAAGACTCGCATATATTACTTTGTCATATTTAGAGTTTAAAACTACTTGCTGCTATTTTGAAGCTGAGGTGATTTTGTTCACTCCACATTGCATCAGTTCACTGTAGAAAGTAATAGTAGCTGCAGAGAATATTGAATACTGTAGGCTCAGCACACTAATTTCATTGTGGCTGAATGCTTCCCATATCAGTTGAATTGGTGTTGAAATGAACATGTGTGCCATGGGATGAAGTGTGAAGTGTATTAAAATATGTACAATACATTTCTATTTCTATCTTTCCTACAAGTGCTTTGGGCAGTTCCCAGAAACAAAACGTACATCATAGTTAAATGTTTTCTAAATGAATGCCTGTATGATTTATTTGACTGCATGTAACAATTACCTTCTTTATCGTACTTGTACTAAGCCAGTACATTCCTCAACTACTACATTAATGTACCATGTTTCAGATTGCTGAGCCTTGTATTCCGTGTCAGCACGCTTGTGATGAATTAATCTGCAACCAGTCGTGTAACGCTGACATTGCACAAGTCATCCACTTCACCATCAACAGCCTCAGTCTGGAGCCAAGAAAGACAGAGATGAACAGCAACGAAACTCAACTACAGCCATTCTATTTGACTGTGAAAGCCTTTGCTGCATCAGGACGCTTTCAAATGGCATCTTCTGCTGGAGTCTATGTTGACACGACGCCTCCAGACATTCAGCTGATAAACCATGTTGACTTGTCCTGGAGCCAGTCGGAGCCCTCGCCCTTCCAGGGAGGAAACACCTCCATAGCTGTGTATTACGAAGCTGTGGATAAAGAAAGTGAGGTACACAAATAACACATGTAGAGTTAAATTTAAACGAAAACCACAAACCAAAAATATAACTATAACTTACTGTGTATCATTGGAACATTCTGATTTCTTTGTCATTAGTAGTGTTTAACTTTACAGCATTGTATTTCTTCACTTTGAGTGCAAGATGAAACAATGGCATCTGCCAAGCCCTACATGAGGTGGTTTGCACTGGCTTAGTTTTACTGAGGGTCTAATTGTTTGTGTGAACACAAAATAGATTAACACAAAGTTGCACTAAGTGTTATCTATTTGATGCCAAATGTTGAGACTGGCTTGGTTGAGTTGAGCATCATTTAACATAGGTAATTAATATCCAGGGGCCAGTTTTATGAAGATGCTAAGAGTGGTCTTAATGTATGATGATTGTCCCTTTGAATGAAAATATTTTTTTCAATAAGCAAACATGAGTTTATAAAACAAGTCCCCCTAAGTAATTGCATAACTTTAAGTCGGCTTCATAACACTGTCCCCAGGCCAATTGCTGCTGTGACATGATGTGGTCGTTAATAAGAACTGTATTAGTTGACAGCCACCAGATACTCTGGTACAGGCTGGTGCAGTGTGAACACAGTGGGGTTCTTTATAGTTAACGCAGTTGATGGCAGATTAACTAAACCAACTTGAAGCCTGTCTGTGATGTGAACAAGTTTCACTCACTGTTTGGTGCAACAGCAGCAGTCACGATGTCATCCCCGTGATACAGGCTGATAACCAAATCATCCTGTCTAGTTTAATCCATGATGTATTTTGTGACATTGGTTCATGGTCAGTAACACTGACTCACGACTTGTAGGTGGTCGAAACTTGGTGGGCTATTGGCAGCTCACCAGGTGGCACTGATGTGCAGCCTTTTGTCAACATCGGGACCGAGTCATTTGTGAGCAACACGTCCCTGGAAGGCTTGCTGCTTGAAAACCACACTTACTACGTGACGTTGAGGTGTGTCAATGGCGCAGGACTTACTACAGTCAACTCATCACAAGGTGAGGACCAACTGGGCCCTTCCAACATGTCATACCATCTAAGTCTGTCCAGTGTCACCAATGGTACATGACTTGGTTGTATGTGTCACCATTGTGAACATGTCAACCAGTGCACACAGTCATGTGTCACCAACAGTACATGACCTGGTTGTAGGTGTCACCATTGTGACGACATCACCCAATGCAGACAACATTGCTACAGAGATGGAGGGCACGGAGACCTTTGGCAATGCGTCAGGGGACGTCCCAGCGGTGAAGTCTTCCCACCAGGACACAGTCGGGATCAAATGGGACAAGCCATCTGAGGACGAACACATCGACAGTGTGTGTAAGTAACTCACAATCATTTCTATCTATAATTTGTTTATAAATAATATTTATATTTGGTAGCATCAGTATTATTTTCTTAGTTAATGTTTGTATTTGTAGAAATATTGTTTATATTGTGTTCCATCATTAACCTTTTACAGACTGGTAGAGTGATATATCCGTAGATGGCATAGGGGTGGTCATGTATGGTCAGATGCAGTTTTTTATTACTCAGTGAAAGTATGTGCATATTGTGCATACAGCGAATGGTTTTCTGTGCCTTTTGGTCTGAATGACAATGATTATGGTTTTCATGGAGTGACATTTTCGTATGATGATGACAGCGACAGTGGTGTGATTTTACCCACTCGTGACCATTTTCGAGTCTCAGAAAATGACAATGATTCGGCGAGGTGGTGGTGGTCCGGGAGTGACCTGTCATTTTCTTGTATCTGGCATAGACACCTCTGTCAATGATAGTGATGATGGTTTAGCAGACATGCCAGCTAGTGACATGGGCAAGAGGTCTGTTAATTAATGTAATATGTTGCTGTAGATTTCAGTGTAGGCAGTGACAGAGGCAAAGATGAGGTCTGTGTTAATTAATGTAATATGTTGCTGGAGATTTCGGTGTAGGCAGTGACAGAGGCAAGGATGAGGTCTGTGTTAATTAATGTAATGTGTTGCTGGAGATTTCATGTAGGCAGTGACGGAGGCAAGGATGAGGTCTGTGTTAATTAATGTAATGTGTTGCTGGAGATTTCAGTGTAGGCAGTGACAGAGGCAAGGATGAGGTCTGTGTTAATTAATGTAATATGTTGCTGTAGATTTCAGTGTAGGCAGTGACAGAGGCAAGGATGAGGTCTGTGTTAATTAATGTAATATGTTGCTGGAGATTTCAGTGTAGGCAGTGACAGAGGCAAGGATGAGGTCTGTGTTAATTAATGTAATATGTTGCTGTAGATTTCAGTGTAGGCAGTGACAGAGGCAAGGATGAGGTCTGTGTTAATTAATGTAATATGTTGCTGGAGATTTCAGTGTAGGCAGTGACAGAGGCAAGGATGAGGTCTGTGTTAATTAATGTAATATGTTGCTGGAGATTTCAGTGTAGGCAGTGACAGAGGCAAGGATGAGGTCTGTGTTAATTAATGTAATATGTTGCTGTAGATTTCAGTGTAGGCAGTGACGGAGGCAAGGATGAGGTCTGTGTTAATTAATGTAATATGTTGCTGGAGATTTCAGTGTAGGCAGTGACAGAGGCAAGGATGAGGTCTGTGTTAATTAATGTAATATGTTGCTGTAGATTTCAGTGTAGGCAGTGACGGAGGCAAGGATGAGGTCTGTGTTAATTAATGTAATATGTTGCTGTAGATTTCAGTGTAGGCAGTGACAGAGGCAAGGATGAGGTCTGTGTTAATTAATGTAATATGTTGCTGTAGATTTCGGTGTAGGCAGTGACAGAGGCAAGGATGAGGTCTGTGTTAATTAATGTAATATGTTGCTGTAGATTTCAGTGTAGGCAGCGACGGAGGCAAGGATGAGGTCTGTGTTAATTAATGTAATATGTTGCTGTAGATTTCGGTGTAGGCAGTGACGGAGGCAAGGATGAGGTCTGTGTTAATTAATGTAATATGTTGCTGTAGATTTCGGTGTAGGCAGCGACAGAGGCAAGGATGAGGTCTGTGTTAATTAATGTAATATGTTGCTGTAGATTTCGGTGTAGGCAGTGACGGAGGCAAGGATGAGGTCTGTGTTAATTAATGTAATATGTTGCTGTAGATTTCAGTGTAGGCAGTGACAGAGGCAAGGATGAGGTCTGTGTTAATTAATGTAATATGTTGCTGTAGATTTCGGTGTAGGCAGTGACGGAGGCAAGGATGAGGTCTGTGTTAATTAATGTAATATGTTGCTGTAGATTTCAGTGTAGGCAGTGACGGAGGCAAGGATGAGGTCTGTGTTAATTAATGTAATATGTTGCTGTAGATTTCAGTGTAGGCAGTGACGGAGGCAAGGATGAGGTCTGTGTTAATTAATGTAATATGTTGCTGTAGATTTCAGTGTAGGCAGTGACGGAGGCAAGGATGAGGTCTGTGTTAATTAATGTAATATGTTGCTGGAGATTTCAGTGTAGGCAGTGACGGAGGCAAGGATGAGGTCTGTGTTAATTAATGTAATATGTTGCTGTAGATTTCAGTGTAGGCAGTGACGGAGGCAAGGATGAGGTCTGTGTTAATTAATGTAATATGTTGCTGTAGATTTCAGTGTAGGCAGTGACGGAGGCAAGGATGAGGTCTGTGTTAATTAATGTAATATGTTGCTGGAGATTTCAGTGTAGGCAGTGACGGAGGCAAGGATGAGGTCTGTGTTAATTAATGTAATATGTTGCTGTAGATTTCAGTGTAGGCAGTGACGGAGGCAAGGATGAAGTCTGTGCAGAACAGCAGGTTGGTGTGGGTGAATACGGTGGATCTGTGAGTCTCTCTTCGGACGGTGTCAAGATGACCGTGGGTAACTTTGACACAACCACCACCAGGCGGCGCAAGAGAAGCACGGGCGGAGGATTCTACATGGAGCCTGGCAGGTGAGGTCATATCATAATTACAGAGTGGATCATCATTTCAGGGACACAGTATATCACGCTATTCAAAAAAGATTTTACTTAGCCAAACGTCGCCTCAGGTACATGAAACTTGAATTAGATTAATTAATTGCAAAAATGTCCTCGTCTTCCAATGATATTAAGGATTACCTGTATGCACTTACTATTTGTGGTTAGACAATACATGACTTGAGGGGAACACAATGATATATGGCTCTAGACAAATACAGGTGAATATTGTTCTTCTCCCTGAAACCAGTGTCATGTAGTTTTGAACACTGGTGTCTTTCAGTCGGCTCTTACAAAACAAGACTGGAAGAAATGGAAGGAAGCCACTAATTTGTTGACAGACTATCATTCCTTTGTATCCCCATTGTCCACATTGATGATTTGTGTTTATTCTTTTATTGTCTCCTCTTCAAGAATGACTACTACGTTACAACAAATAAAAGTTCTGAAGTTGTATTGCTTTCATGCCTGCATATGTTGATATCCTCTTAGTTTGTTAATATTGTTGCTATAGCTGAAATCGCAGTCAGTGTAAAATGTATTTTCAGGACTCTGCGTGTCAATCTCCGCACTTGCACCAAGGCCCACAAGTGCAGCCAAGTGCCAGTCAAACCCATCCTGATTGTTCGTGAGTAGTCACAGCAATGCCCCTTCAAAGCCACATGAAGGACAGTTACCACCAGTCATAGTTGTATGCACAGAATGAGAGGCAAAACACTTTCTCACAATATTCAGAACTTATTACAAATACTGATTAATAACACCCAACCACAGACCATAAAGAATAGCAGCAGATATCAACATTACACTAATCTAACTCTTTTGAAACTGTTTACACTGGCATGTAGTTGTACTCATGTACTGTGAGAAAGAATATATTTTTGAGTGCAAAGTGCATAGTCACCATGCAGTATTAGGATGTTCTATTTGTAGCACACGTGTTATTTAGTAAATGATTTACCTCCCGAGAAACTTTTGTGTTACCTCCGTATATTTTATTTGCTGTTTTGTCGTTTTCCAGGTGATTCAGATACAACGGCACAGACAAAGGAAGGACAGTTGATGTTGAACCTGACGAGAACTGACAATCCTGAGAAGTTTGTAACCATCAAAGCCATTGAAGGTATGCAACATAGGTGTTGATGCAGTTAGCATAATTAAATTATTACATAACTTGTTGTAATAGATTCGTTTAAATGTTCACGTAATTCAGTTGTTCACAAATTTCAGATTAACTTGACAGACATTAATGGTGAACATGGCATAGATAGTGACACTGTCAGCATAATTAAAATGGAAAATCTTGTTTTCATACAATAAGACAAACCTTTCAACAACATCATTAACCTATATTTAGATTTTTAATTAACTAAATTTTGCAGACGTTTTCATTCAAATTTACATCATAAAAATACCATGAATGAATATTATCAAAAAAGAGTTTTCTTTTCTTTGTAATGTCATCCAGGCATTTATGCTAGTATAAATACATTTTGTATTTGATATATCATCAAACTGTTTGTGTTGTTCAGCCCAGAAGAACAACACAATGTTGGTGGGTGGCCTTCTGTCTGAGGAAGATGTCAACTCTCAGTTTGGCTCGGCAGAATCTGACTCATTCAAATCATTCATTGTGGACCCAGTGTCAACACAAGACAAAACTGACCGATACCTGAGGAACAGGTAAGCTACTGGCACTTCTTCATGAGAAGGAACAGTTATAAAATCAGAAATCATAACTGACCATGGCTGACCACGTTCAACCATAGTCACATACCACTTGACCAATGCTGGCCAACCATGATCAACCATGGTCACATGAACTTTGATTGTGGTCAACCGGTCATACATAATTGGCCATGGTCAACCATGATTATATTATTTTTGAATGGTCAACCATGATCACAAATCATTTGACCATGTTCGATCATGCAACTTGACCATGGTCATCATCACTGTATTTGTGTTCGACCATATGAACTACCATGGCCAACCATGGTCATCATTTCACCTGGGAAATAACCAGATAATATTGTAAGTTCCCAAAAAATTTACTTGTTTACACTAGCAAACGATTGCAATTTTTACTGTTTGGCAGAGTAGATAGAAATTAGATTTTATCATTAGAAATCAGTCTTTTATGTCAGGTGGCGCTGCTGCTGATTATGTCAGTGCCAGCCAGCAGTACTCTTGACTGATCACTATGAAACTTTGAATTTAAGCTCAGCCTATGAAATTACTCATTATATCTGTGGTTGACGGCAGACCAGGTGATCATAATGAAACTTTATTTACGCACCCTGTGGATTTTGAGAGAGTCATTATGCTGGGATTCGTAGAAGTTATTTATTTGTCTTCAAAATGGGCCAGGTATTTGGGCTCTCGTCGTGGGTGATGCAGTTGTGACTGGCAAAGTCAGTTACTAGTTTGACTCGGCTAACTTCTGCACTTCGCATAGGAGATCTGCCAGGGCCAGTTGTGTGTGACAAACAGTTCTGGCTTGCAAAGATATTAAAAAGATGTTATATCATTGTTGAATGGTTTCTTTGCAGAATCCAGAACTGGTACGGAACAACAGCATTCATCTCAGTCCTCCCAGACCAGACTGTTGATGGACCATTCAGTGTCACCATGTCATTCAACAAGACACAGGCTCAAAACATCTCAGAAGGCTTCACTCCCCGCATCTTACGCTGGTGTGCAGGTATACATCTTCACTCTGTTGACAGCTTGTAGCCGACATAAGCTGAATTTATAGGCTTTATTAGTCCAGTTTGTTCTGTATTATTCAGCTGATCAACCAACTGTGAAGTACCAGTAAACTTTCAAGTCTGCATGATTATACATTTTTGTAACCGAGGACTCCTCGTTTACACTTTATGGTACGTAGGTTTTACATAGTTAATATACCCGGTATGTCCTTGTATTGACTGTTGTAATTCATCTTCTTTCTGACAAGCAGTGTTTTATTTCAATACAACTAACCACATTAATTGCAACATAGATGCATCAAGAGAAAGATGTTGAAATGTAAATAGCCCTGAACAGTCCTAAGGATAGAATGCCACACTATATGTAAGAACTTACCTTTGAAAAGTAATTTGTCCTTCCATCACCAACATGTCTTGCATTATGATATTGAAATGGCAAAGATATTTAGCCCAGTTTGAGTTGTCATTTTCATGCCACACAGCTGAAGACATGTGGATAGATGCTGGGCGGACTTGTGACAGACTTGAAGACAACAGACAGGTAGACTGGGACAAAGGCCTTGTCTCTGTTAAGGCAAGTTATGGTCATTCCTGCGAGTAAAAGTAGGATTCATCTAATGTGATCATTTGGACATGTGTAGTTTTATAAATGGATATGTGTAGTTTTATAACATTGTTCTTGTCACTTGTTTAATCACATTGTTCTTGTTAGTGATAATTTGTTGGTTTTGTACAGTTAGTGACATATTGTTCATTTCACATAGCTAGTTACATAATACCTGTCTTACAGTGACATGTTGTTTGTGTCATTCGGTGGCATGTTGTTTGTATCATACAGTGACATGTTATAATAATAATAATAATAACTTCTTATGCGCCAATATCCTCGAAAATCAAGCTCAGTGGCGCGACAAAACCAAGGGGTTAAGCAATTGCGTAAACATAGAACAGTGCGTGAGTCGTTGATGGATGGACGAAGGTTCTAGGAAGCTAAGGAGGATAGGCAGCATTAAAGAGATATGTTTTTAGACGTCGGCGGAAGGAAACTATATTACCTTCCGACTTGACACTGACAGGAAGCGAATTCCACAGAGTTGGTGCAGCAACCGAGAAAGCTCGTTGTTTGTGTCTTAATGTGGCATGTTGTTTGTGTCATTCAGTGGCATGTTGTTTGTGTCATACAGTGACATGTTGTTTGTGTCATTCAGTGGCATGTTGTTTGTGTCATACAGTGACATGTTGTTTGTGTCATTCAGTGGCATGTTTGTGTCATACAGTGACATGTTGTTTGTGTTGAGCAGTGGCATGTTGTTTGAGACATACAGTGGCATGTTGTTTGTGTCATACAGTGGCATGTTGTTTGTGTCATTCAGTGGCATGTTGTTTGTGTCATACAGTGACATGTTGTTTGTGTTGAGCAGTGGCATGTTGTTTGAGACATACAGTGGCATGTTGTTTGTGTCATACAGTGGCATGTTGTTTGTGTCATACAGTGGCATGTTGTTTGATACATACAGTGGCATATTGTTTGTGTCATACAGTGGCAAATAATTTGTGTTATAAAGTGGCATATAATTTGTGTTATACAGTGGCATATAATTTGTGTTATATAGTGTCATGTTGTTTGTGCCATGTTATTCTAGTCACAGATGGTAACATGTTCCTTGTTACATAATGACCCTTTTTTACTGTCACTCATATTGTTTGTTCAGCACACACTTTGACATGTTTGTGTCACACTGAGACATGTGT
This sequence comes from Ridgeia piscesae, assembly GCA_025642075.2. Classification (NCBI taxonomy): domain Eukaryota; kingdom Metazoa; phylum Annelida; class Polychaeta; order Sabellida; family Siboglinidae; genus Ridgeia; species Ridgeia piscesae. Next base: position 228,654 of record JAODUO010001290.1, read on the forward strand.
TTGTGTCACAGGTATGTCACAGTGCAGCCGTGTGTGACACTAGCAGCAAGAAAGGCAGAAGCAAGCGAGCCATCCCAGACAACAGTGGCAGTGGCGCTGGTCTTTACAGCATTGGCAATGTCGATAACACATTCTCCAACTCACCACCCATCATCACTTCAGACTGTAACGTGGAGATACTGGAAGATGAACAGTTCACATTCACCCTAAGGGCTGATGACCCTGACAGTGATGATCTGTATTTCTTGCTCAACTACACCGCCCCAGCCCCTACAGGTGACGTCACTCTGAGTCTGGATGGGAAGCTCTCCTACACTCCCTGTGTCGACTGCTTTGCTGTGGACACAATTCATTTTACAGTTTGGGAGAACAGGTCAGATGATGAAACAGCGCTGTCAGTTGACGGACAACTCATTGTCAACATCACTGGGTTGAATGATGCTCCCAATGTGTTGTTGTTTGACAAAGGCCGCAATGTCATTCCACTGTCATCTGTGGTTGCTGTGAATGTGGAGGAAAACAGTGGAAGAAACCCGGCCCATCAGGGCATGGTGCATGTACTAGCAGCCTACGACAGCGACTACAACGACGTTGTGATGTTGACCTATGAACTCCCAAAGCATGGCAACTTGATGGTATACACGCCAGTGACGGATGTCAGTGTCATTGAGCAGGACTGCTCACAGATGTGGTCGACTCGACAGTCTCTGTGGGACCACATCATAGATGACGTCTCCCTCAATGTCTCTCTCCAAACTGTGTCTCTACCAAACCCGTGTGACACACACCTTGTGGGACGTCATCTCACCTGGGCTGTGACACTGCTGAGGTACACACCATTTGAAGGCTACATCGGACAGGACACCATCAAGGTAGCGTACAGTAGTCTCTTTGTGATTATGATGTGGGGCTTAACTATATGATTGGACTGACCAAAACGGAATGTGTACTATTTATTATGCATTATGAAATTCAATACTTTAATTTGTACTAATTTATACACCAAACTGAAGTTAATTGATCTTCGTTAGCATTAAACTGATTGTTAAGACTAGAATTAATAACTTAGTTGTGTGCCGTTTTAAAATGATGAACAACACTTAGTGTTGGTCGTACAACACCGGATGCCTAAATCAAATCATTGATCATTCTGCTAACCCACAGGGGTACTCTTATAAGTACTAAGATAATTGTTGAAGAGTCCAAAGTTATGGCCTGTTATTTTGAAAACACATTCATTCAGGCTTACCTTTGGTTCTTGGCACACTTAAGTGTCCTTATGTTATTAAGTGTCATCTTTTGACTCTAAGGTGACTACACCTGAGGAATACACAGCTCAGTTTGTTGACAGATTGTGGCAACAGACGGCAAGGTGCACAACTTGGTGACAATCAACTTACACATCTTAAGGAATCCGTGCATGAACAACGGTATCTGTAAGGGACCAGAGACTGACCCAGAATGCACCTCAACCGTCCGAAGCAGAGGTAATTCATTGTTTGTTACATGTCATACATTAAAATCCTTAAACTCTAGTATAACTACAGTTTTTACAGGTGTCCTCGTAGCTATCTGGATGTGTATTGTGACAGATGTTTCAGATTTCTCTGGCTATGATTGTGAGTGTCCCAGTGGCTACCAGAGTGTGTATTGTGACATATGTCAATGTTATTGTTTCAGGCTTTGCTGGCTATGATTGTGAGTGTCCCCGTGGCTACCTGGGTAGGTACTGTGAGACAGACATCAACGAGTGTGACTCGTCCCCGTGTCCAGCCAACTACACCTGTATCAATGGAGATGGTCACTATGAGTGCGAGTGTCACACAGACTGGCCATGCTACGTTGCACTGTCAACTGGGCAGCCATTGGCACTGTCCAGTGAGTCAACCCTTCAGCCGTGGCACATTGCTCTCATCACCATCGCAGCCTGCCTTCTGCTTGTCATCATCACTGCTGCAGTCTTTGCTCTCAAGAAGAGGTAAGATTGGGTCAGAATTATAGCAACTCAGAAGCAGTTCTCTGTAACGACAACCATGCAAGGTGTGTGCGCACACACACTCAAACACATACACACACTCAAACACACACGCATGCTCAAACACACACACACTCAAACACACACACACACACACACACACACACACACACACACACACACACACACACACACACACACACACACACACACACACACACACACACACACATACACACTAAACACAGAGCTCAATGCAACAGTGGTCAAAATTATGGTCAAGATCTCATTGACATCACAAAACACTGAATCAATGCCTACTACAAAAGTCGCCAATACAAGTTTTGTTTGCTTGATGTTCAGCAGTATAATATATTGTGATCAAACCTTTTTTGAGAATAGTTAAAATTATAACTTTCTAACATTTTATTTTGCCACTGGTCACATATTTATTATAGCATTGTTGACTTTAGCCAAACTGGGTGGTGTAGTTCTACTTCAACAATTCATGTAAAATCAGCCATCCATGGCCAAGTAATCAGCAGTTAGTTTTACTTCCTGCACGCTTCATGTAACATCAGCCCTGATTGGCCAAGAGCCAAGTGATCAGCAGTGCCCCTGGTGGGCAGGGATGACTTCAGTTGGACGGTGCAAAAGCTGAATAGACACATCTACTTGCAGGGCTGGGCGAGGGAAAGTAGATCCTCTGAGTGAGGAAGTTGCTGACATATCACCAGAGTCACTACAACTGGAAGTACAACCAAACACACCCCACCTCCTGACTGCCCGACACGTAGACCTCACCACCTATGACCGGGAATGCTCCAATGGTAAGGAAACAACTTCTAAATGATATTTATTAGTATCATGGGCGGGCTGTTTTACCTTGGAACTCTTCGTGAAGAGATTGTGAAGTTCTTGCAAGCTGTGCTGCTTTATTTATCTGCAATCATCCATTTAGCCCATTCATCTTATGAAACATTTGTACACACATTTGTTGTTTATAAAATTAACTTAGTTTGCATCTTCTATTTGATAGTAATATCATCTCTGTGTAGACAACATTATTATTTGATGATATAGAAATTAACTTAAATTGTCATGTCCCCAAAATATATATATATATATATATATATATATATATATATATATATATATATGGGGACGCATATTAATTTCTATATCATCAAATAATAATGTTGTCTACACAGAGATGATATTACTATCAAATAGAAGATGCAAACTAAGTTAATTTTATAAACAACAAATGTGTGTACAAATGTTTCATAAGATGAATGGGCTAAATGGATGATTGCAGATAAATCACACACTTAATATATATATATATATATATATATATATATATATATATATAATAGATAGATAGATAGATAGATATATAGATAGATAGATAGATAGATAGATAGATAGATAGATAGATAGATAGATAGATAGATAGATAGATAGATAGATAGATAGATAGATAGATAGATAGATAGATAGATAGATAGATAGATAGATAGACAACTGACAGTCATTTAACTGTCACCTATTTATTATTATCTGCTATATTTTCTTGAAAGTAAGATTTTATCATAATCACCTAAGCAGTGTTCAATCTGCTCTTGCAGCGACACCGTCCATGCCCGTGTGTGAGTGAAGATGGGACACCCGAAAGACCAACAACACCATCACAAGTCAACACCAAATTCAGTAACATTCTAAGCCAGACTTTGTTCTTTAAAATAGATTTCCTCCTTAACAGTGATGATTTGTTCTGAAAACAGCTGGTCACGCAATGCCACTCACACTGGTGTGGAACGGAAATAGTGACCTCACAAAATATGGCTCTGGCTTTTTGTATTTATAAACTTTTCTGTGAATTTTATAATAGATTATGTTAATGCTACATTATCACATCTTGGAGAATGATGCCTGGTGGTTTCAAGCTGCGTATCAAATCATATATCTTGTAAAATAGACAACACTTGCTGTGTATTGCATAGCCCTGTAGTTCTGACCAGGTTGCTTTCATCCTGGTGATGAGTGCATGATCTTGGTCACTGTTAAAGACATGTTTTGTACTGTTGAACCCTCCATTGGATACAACATGTCATTCTCTATAAGCCAAAGACTTTTTGTCTACATTCCATCTCTTTCTGTGGTTTTACTTCATCTTGGCAATCTTATTAAATCTTGATAAACTTGGGGGATGTGAACATCAATTTCCAGCTGATAGTGTTGATTAGTACAAGCGACACAGAAACAACAAACCTGTGACACAAGTGTTGGCTGTTTACTCCAGGTTCGTTTTCTGAATATATAAACATCAACCTGATTTGTGATGGCCACAACTAGGCGAAGATTACGTCTTAAGATGTTCTTGTGTGTGTGTTATGTGGGTTTTAAGTGTGGTTTGAATGGGTGCAGAGTTTACAAATTTGTGATGGCCACAACTAAACAGATATTCAATACATCTTAAGATGTTCTTGATTGTGTGTTATGTGGGTTTTACGTGTGTTTTGACTGGGTGCACAGTTTACAGATTTGCGATGGCCACTACTAAACGAAGATTACATCTGAAGATGTTCTTGATTGTGTGTTATGTGGGCCTTAAGTATGTTTTGACTGAGTGCACAGTTTACAATTTATGATGGTCACAACTAAACAAAGATTACATTTTAAGATGTTCTTGTGTGTGTGTGTTATGTGGGTTTTAAGTGGGTTTTAACTGAGTGCACAGTTTACAGATTTGTGATGGCCACAACTAAACGAAGATTACATCTTAAGATGTTCTTGTGTGTGTTATGTGGGTTTTAGGTGTGTTTTGTGAGTGCACAGTTTACAGATTTGCAATTTACATGCACTGTTTGAGATGCATCAACATCAATGGATGCCTGTGATTTTCAATAAATTTGTCTGAAGTATGAATGCACAAATATTCCAGATTGGTAATATACTTAATTCAGATTGGAAATAAAGAAGGTTAATTTCACTTACCTGGTAGTATTTTTTCAGAAATGTTTTTGAGATAATTAAGATATCTATTGTTGTTTTTGTTACCAAATAGACATTATCAAGACAATGGTTGCGTGATTCTCAATTTAATGTCAGTGTTTCTGTAAATGTGTCTAAGCAGAAACTACATTGTCAGTGGTAATATATTACATATATAATAGTGTGTTTACTATGGCAAAATGTGTACCCTTAATTGAAATGAAACATTGTGTTTTAGGCTTCAATGAAATCACTTTTAATGCATTGTATCCATAGGTTTTGTTTTGTGATTTTGGAATTGTGTATTTCTTTGTATTCTTTGCACAATTCTGGTGTGTTCTAAATACTAGTATTCAATATGTCAACATAAGGTGTATACATATCTTTGCAGAATTAATTTACCACTAGTTGTGTATTATTCTTTGGTTTTTCATTGCTGTTAGAATGCGTACTGCATGAGTTTGCACTGTGCCTGCATGTGTATTCTAAGTGGAACCTGGCGTACACATGCCCCATAGACATTTCAAATTTTTCAGAAATGCTTTTGAATGTATCCCATTGCATGTTCCCCTAGAAATATGTGGGCGATGCTGCTGTGAAATATTTCCATTTTACACGGGAGCTTTATCATCACTACGTGTGTGTGCTACAATGTCGCAGTATCGCAAACATCAGGCCAGCAGGTGACTGTTGACAATTTTGGCTGCACCACCACAATAAGGTCAGCTTTCCAACTGTTAGCTAGCCTTATTGTATCTTAAGAAGGGATAAGTTTTGCAGTGCAGGTTTCTTTAGCAGATCTTCAGGCTCTGGAATCAATGATTTGCACCAATGTAGGCACTGCATCTATACATATTGGGAGGGTTATTTCTATATCCAGCCCCAACAAAAAAGAATTACACTACAAATTGAAAACCCTTCCGCTAAATATTAGCCCCTTCCACGAATATATTTTGGGGTCCGCCCTCCAAACCTCTGGTTCAGACGTCTATACAGATTATATACCATTTATACATCAATGTGTTGTTAATTTTACTAAGAACAACTGTGCAAACACGCTTTCCAAAGTATGTATGTATATGCAGTGCTTGTCTGTATTCTTTGCCATTTTGCCACATATTCAGGCATTTTCGTGTGATTGTATTTTGAATCGCAATAAAAGTGTGAGTTTATATTGCGACTGTTAATGGTTAGATGTGTAAAATATGGTTTGTTCATTAATTTCTTTAGGAAAATGTGTAATATTAATGTAGGAATGACTTCCCAAGCACTGAGGCTGAAGGTTTTCCACCCCCTAAGGCCAAGCATCGCTCAGTAACTCGGCTTGTTGTTTAAAATAATTTATTTCTTGAATTTACGAATTTAAAAATAATAGCCCGCAAAGTAATAGTACCGATCGATAGGGGACAGGAAGCCAAATTTCCAATGTAGATAGTTTAGAAACGGAATAGAATGAGTAAAAGCAATTTTATGCACGTTGTAACTCTGTGTTATACTAAAAAGGCAATAATTTGAAGAAAAAATGAATTAGACCTACAATAGACGACTAGAGTAATTTGTACCATTACTTTTGTGGAACTTCTGTTTCTACAGCGATTGGATACTTACGCTAATGGGTTGATGCAACTGCGAGCGTAAGATTTTAAAATGTCATGAGAATGTCGACACTATATAATGGTTATAGTACAAACAATCGTATATCTAACCAGACCCACAGGAGACACAGACACAAGTCCCCAGGCGACTTGTTGCAGCCCCAGAAAACAACCAGGTCCAATGAAGCGAAGACTGGCCACGCATGGCAATTAGTGAAGTTTTGCTTCTCACGGAATATTTAACACAACTTTTTTATTAAGATATCCGGATATTTCTGGGAATATATATATATATATATAGCACGGTATCCAGTCTTCAGGATATTCAGACCGCTTTCCACTTTATTCCCTGGTGGACCTGTTCAATCAAACATCTTGTCCACTTCTCTGGGAAACATCCATCCATGCTATAATTAATGCGCATAGATTATTCGTACACAAATATCCACCAGTATTTATAGCCAGGTACTACTTAATACAGCTGAGAGAACTGGAGCAATGTAGAGTGAATGAACTTGTTTAAGGTTCAACACAGCAGCATAGGATTCGAACTCGGGGTCTCTTAGTCGAGAGTCTGAAGCTCTAGCCACTGCGCCACTGCGCCACTGTGCATGGCACCACTGCGCCACTGTGCCACTGCTATGTCTGCACCCCTCACAAATTCCAAGGACACAGTTTCCCTGTGCCTTCCCGTTCCCCTCGTCTATGCTGTAAGAGCCAGTGTTTCGAGACGTGTGTGTGGGTGTGTGTGCGCACACGCACCCATGTGTTTGTGTGCGTGTGTTTGTATGTGTGTGTATATATGTGTATGCGTGTTTGTGTGCGTGTGTATGTGTGCATGCATGCGTGTGTTTGGTGTTTGTGTGCATGTTTGTGTGTGTGTGTGCGTGCGCGCGCGCGCACGTGCATGCGTGCATGTGTGAATATAAAGGTATATGCGAGTAAACGCTTGCATACTTTGTACCCGGCACAGACACTGTCATCCAAGTTGATGCTTCTGGGCATGGCATAGAGTAGTACTGCTGTAAGGAGGCAAACCAATAGCTTTTCCATCCAAATCTCTGAGTAAATGCAAAAGACGTTAGGCAAACATTGAACGTGAAATGCTCGCAGTTGTGTTTGGTTGCCATACGTACGTGTACGGCTCACGGTTTACTGTTGAGACCTTGCCGCAGCTCCACAGAGGCTACAAGGCATGCTACTGCGCATCCAGCAGTATGGTATACAGCTGAGATATCAACCAGGCAGGCAAGGAACTCGCTTTGGCTGACCCCTGGTCACTCCAGTCTTGCGAAGACGAGACGACGATCGAGCTGGTGCAGACCTGCAGAGCCTCATCACAGTGACCACCAACGGCTGGCCTCACATGGCTGGCCTAAATGCCAACGACAATTGCCAACGCCATTGACGGCATTCTGGTTACACCGTGATAAACTATCAGTCGAGGATGGGTTCGTTTTGAAAGGAGACCGCATCGTCTTTCCTCCGAGTCTCCAAGCCGAGACACTGACAAAGTTACACGAATCACATCAGAGGACCGAGAAAAACCGCCTGCGGGCACGTACGTGTGTGTACTGGAACGGGATTAACTGTCACATCGAAAAATTGGTATGCGCGTGTGCAACTTGCCAAGAGACACAACGTGCCCAACAACACGAACCCGTCATGCCACAACGTGAGACAACAGTCCGTTTCCTGGAGCCGACCCGTACCCGCTCCGACCACCACGAAGGCTTGATTTGTGGGACTGTGTCATTGATTGTGACATTTCTATTTTTATGTACTTACCTTGACGGAAAGAGGGACGTTATGTTATATCAGTGGAACCCACGTTTGGAGTGACACCCACACTTTGACCTTTACCGGCTGGGAGCCGTGCACCTGGCTCGGGTGTGGCAGGTAGTTAATTAGTTGGAATTGGTAATAAATGTGGTGTCCTTGCAGGTTGTCTCTGGACTGGTCTTATGATAAGCACACACAATAACTTTACAATAACCACACACATCAACAATGCAGCATAGTACACGTGACATGCTCAAATCTATTGGTGAATGTACTGTACAGCCTTACTGATTAATTTGCGTTAGCAGTTTTATTTGCAAGTCCTCTGTGACAACTTGTCCGTGTTACAACTAGCCCCGGTTTCCCCTATCATGTCGTTGGAGGGACAGAAGCGATAATGGGAAGGGGAGGGGAAGGGGGAGGGGGAGGGGAGGGGAGGGGAAGGGGGAGAGAGAGAGGAGAGAAAAAAACCGAATTATACGTTAACCTTTTCTCATTGCAGCCTGCCCAAGGGCGCGATCTGGTTAGTTATCGCTCTCCTGACTTTGACAATCACGGTATTTCGCTACAAGAACATACTATGCGTTCCCTCGCCCCTGCCTCGACCAAAGCAGCATTGGGTACCTACACATAAGAGAATTGGCTGGAACATAACGAAGACTTCATTTCGAATGGGACCCATGCATAATGTGAATGCGCCATTCCAGCCATCTGCTAACGCACATGTCCGCAGTTTAGGTGGGAACCAGATGCATGACGGGAACTCTGCATTTCATAAGCGCACCATTCGAATGCTTACATGGACATATAAATCTAGTAGACGTCCCTACTTGTTTCACGGAAGACCGACAGGACATGCTCAGTGCAACACGCCTATTCCATGCGTGTTCTCCAACACTCATTCGTTGTATAACGTCAGCGACGTCCTCATATTTCATACAAGACTTGCTCTAAAAATACTGCAATGCCACCATACCGGCTTCCCCACCAACATTGGGTAACGTATATGAGGGAGACACCTGTTAAACTCAGTAAAATCAATCAGCCTCACAATACATGGTTCAACTGGACGATTGCGTACACGACATATTCCGTCCGTATGGCATGTGCCTTCGGAAGCGGGGGAAAGTTAAAGTAGACCCAAGCAGCCTCACCGACCCAATACGACGTGTCTATGGAAACGCTGCTGATTCAATTCCATGGGAAAACGGAACGACATAATACCAATACACTCCAATTAACCACGCCAACGGTAAACCTCGCAAGGTGTTGTGGGCTGTTAGCAACTGTAGAACTGTCAGCAGACGGGAGACATACGTGAAGGAGTTGAAGCGGCATATCGAAATTGATATAATTGGAAAGTGTGGTGATGACGTTTGCGAGAAAAACGCCCCTTGCATAAACGGTTTGTTCCTAAATCACAAATTTTATCTGGCGTTTGAAAATTCTTTTTGTGTTGATTACATTACAGAGAAGAAAGTCTGGCTGCGCTTGCAAGAAGGAATTGTGCCGATTGTTCTCGGAGGTGGAGATTACAAATCCTACTTGCCGGCGCACTCCTATATTGATGTGAGAGATTTCTCATCACCGAAAGCCCTTGCATCATATCTACACAAGTTAGACAACGATGACAACTTATACAATGAATACTTTGCTTGGAAGCAAAGCTATACTTGTGGCCCTAAGCTGCCAGGCAAAACGCTCTTGTGTGACGCATGTCGATTTATGAACGAAAACGTAAACGAAGTAAACATCATCCCAGATGTCAATAGATTTTGGAATAAAGACATGTGCTTATCAACTGAAAAATACTACGGCGGAAGGATAAAGGGCCTATGACGTTAGGTCAGTGTCACCAGCGCGGAAACATGATGCTACTATTGTCATGTGATGAATTTGTACCACCGAATAGAAGTGTGTGATATAATACATGAAGGAAACGATTTCTGAACTGCGTTGTATATATACATATACATATACATAATTATATATATATATATATATATATATATATATATATATATCCTCTATCGTTACGTCTCTATCTCACGTCGATTCGAGTGACGACAGGTGATGATGTGGTTAAGCGGAACTTAGCAGTTTTGTATAAACAACTTGAAATACATTAAACAAAAAAGCTTATGTCATCAGTAATTTACTAACTAATCTATTAGTATCCAACTGTGATTAAAATTGTATGAGGATTAACAGAACGCAATTGTAAATGTATAGCTATGTATGTAAAAGTGTTGTTAAGTGTATGTAACTAATTATAAGACTTGTCTACTGTAATAATAATAATAAGCTTTATTGCCATTTTCAGCATGCACTGCATGTTAAGTTGAAATGTAGTCTGGCGTTGACTCATATGTCTATTATAATATACACAATAAAATGAAATATGGCAAATAAATATATTGTATACAGTGTACATAATATGCGCTTTAAAAAGAAAAACAAATATTATTTTGATATAATAAATAAATAACATATATCAGAATTTAAAAAATAACTTATACATTTATAAATAATTGTGTTAAGCTAGTTAATAAATAAATAAATAAATAAATAAATATATATATATATATATATATATATATATATATATATAATGTGCTTTAAAATAAAAATTCTCTTCTAAAAATATTATTTGGATTTAGTAGACAAATAAGTACTTATTATAAGAGATCTAAAATGTCATTTAAAATTATGTTTACAATTGAATTATATTTATATTGACTGCGTACAAATTAAAACAAAATTATATTAACAATTATATTAACAATTATGTTTAAAATTAATATGAAGCTAATACACACCGTAGTTTATCCTAAAGCAATGAGAAATGGTTTCGTATTAATAATTATTATATAAACCAACTGGTAACAACCTTAATTGGCCCCGCTGTCTGCCCGGAATCGTTCATGATATAATTGATTGTTACATTTGTTGTTTATACATACTGTTTGTTTGTACGATACCAAAAAATTAATATTCATTCATTCATTCATTCATTCAATCGAGAACACCCCTCCACCATATTTGTAGCTTGCGCTGGGAATTGCGTCAGCGACGACGCGACTGAACTCTGGAGTCAGAATGTGTGACCCTGGCCATTGTTTTTCTAACCGCTTTGATGCCGTCAGCAAGTTCGGCAAGTGTAATATGTCTATATATTATCCATATTAGAAAGAAAGACGAAACACTAGGAATTGTTAAAGTATATTCACAGTATTACAATAGTCCTCTTAACTTGAAGCTGCTCCCTCCACTCATTCGCGTAAAAATTGTTTGCTCCTAGCTATTTTTAGTAATTTCACAAACAGCGGAGGTATCAAATACTCCCTAATGATTGCTTAGTTGGTTTATGCATACATGTTACTTTTTTTCTGAAATTAAAATAAATAGGAACTATTTCGATTTTCGTTTCGATAGAACGCGTTCGAAACTCTGTACGAAACCTAACTATGGAAATGGTGATTTCAGAGGAATACGCTTTAATCTTCACGCGAACGAGACTTGGGTGGCGAGATTGACCTTCATCCTGTCGAGTTGTTTACGTTTAGGAACAGCGAGTTTAGGCACAAACATGATTTTTATATGCCACCAACACGGCAAAATCAGCAGACAAAGACAGCATCGACGCATGATTGGGAAAGAATGTGGAACTAAGCAGTGAATAGCATGACTTCGGAACAGTGATAGTCACAGTGCCCTGACTTTGCAAGCTACGGACACCGTGCCTGTGGGCCGGCGAACTGGCACTGACTACAGTCAACATGCAGCGTTCGCACAGAATTGCTCAGCTATAATCATGTATATATATTTAGGCGTATGAGTATACGTCATTGATATTCCTGTTGTTTTTATTAAATTTATGTTATTGTTTACCTTCAACCTTAGCGCTTATTCAGCCAATGCCATGGTACGACAAAATACCAAGGTATGGCTATGCTACTACGCCAGGCATAGACTATGGCCTATACTTAGATGACTACGACATATAAGTGATTGATTATAATACTGTAACTATGTAATGTTTATGTCACATATGGTATGTAGCAGGTTAATATTCTAAGGCTAAGATGAACTAGGCTTAATTAGCCTAATAGTAGCTGCAGGTATATAATGTAAATGCATTATAAGTAATCAGTAACAGTTGTACTTAGGCCTTCGTTATACTTATTCATAATGACAATATTATAGTTATAACAATAGTTTAATACACTAAGCAAGGATGATAATTTAATACATAAAAATAGGTATATTTTAATTTATTAGTAACATTAATGTAACGAAATTAAAAGATATTGCTTGCATTTGGAAGCAGCCTGGGAGGTGGTCGTTCATAACATTGCAATTTTTTTCAAGTACATTAAAATTAAAATGTGTCACATTTTCAGAATTTGAGTTATCATCGCCACAGGGCATGCGGAAAAGCTCATCACCTCAGGTAAATGAGTGTTGTAATATACATAAATGTACTCTCTCAACAAACCTTTTATAAAAATTGTACAGATGTATGTAATTTGTGAATCCAAGTGGCCTGGTGCCCTGTGGATATTCCTCCTACATTGTAAGAATTTGGTATGCCTGCAAACGTTTTATAATAGGTCAATGCTAATGTGCCTCAATATTGTTTGAAATATGACCCAGTTTAAGTGATAATAATAAGTTGTGGCATTTTCCGATATCACCACTCCAGATGAGACAGTGGAAGCTGAAGCTATGCGGTATCAATAAAAATGTAGACTACACAATTTGGTTCAAAGGCCAGTAGAGGTTTTTGTGCCCTCAAGACGATTTCTGAATCTGACCCTCTGTGTGATATTTTATTTGACTGTATTAATGGGTGGGTGTACTTGTTAAATTGTATATAAGTAAAGACATCATAAAGTAAAAACTTTTTACAAAAACTATTTCATGAAATTGACTAAAAAATTATGGCAAGCACAATATAAGTATAACTACAGGTACAATCACTGCTCTTGAAATATGTATTTATTTCATCAAATAACAAGCAAAGCAGCAATAAAAAATGAAAACGTGTTAGGTATATGTTAAAAAGAGTTACTTTTATAAATATTCGTATCATCGAGCATCCAGCACATGGTATATCAAATACTAATTAGTTCAGAAACATGAATCCCATTCATTAGTCTTTCAAATTATGCCTTTCACAGAGAATACATTAGCTTTAGCAAACATGTGCTTATTGATACATGTCATGGGAAAATTGTTCAATATTATGAAAGAATTGTCGTACTAAAACATATTTCTGGAAATTTACTTTTGCAAAGAGTTCACCCATAACACACACACAATTGTTACAGAAACATGCTGTAAATATATATATATCGTATACATACTATATACATATAATAACATTATGTACAACACTTTGACCATGTTGGATATTGTGCTTTAGAAATAATAAATATATTACATAAAGCAACTAGATTATACTTTATTTTTTTTAAATCAGTATAGTTTTATTTAATGCTATGTATCTTTACACCTAAAAAGTGGTTAAACTAGTCAGGGTCCTTGTCATGTGGCTGAGAGTTACATGTGCAATTGCGATATGTTTACTCAATTCTATGAAGAGTACTGGCTAGAGATAGTGGTGAATACTTTTCTTTTGTACAATTAGTATTTTCACATATTAATTTCAGTGTGGCGGAATGTTTCCCCCATTAGTAGAAATGTTCAATATAGCAGGTCTGAGTAATGCATATATAACATGTGGGCATGCATATTTTATAACATGAATAAAACAATTATATTACCATGGTATTGACTTTGGCTAAGTGTGTCGTCACATAAAATATCATAATGTCAGAGCCATGTTAATTGTCACTTTGTTTCTTGTATAGGCAGATGCGGATGTACAGTAAAATGCCAGGAAGCTGGTATGCAGTATCATCAAAGAGAGTGAACTCACACAATGTCATCGATATCCATGCTGATGTAGTTCACTAAAGACTGTCGAACCTGTCTAACAGTGTCGAGAGAGTTTGACCAAAGGCTTATGCCATGTTTGACAGACCATGGCATCCACCGTTCCATCACCAACTGCAAAGCTAGTCAGGCTTCACCATATTCGCATATCATTGGATGATTGATTTCGTCCTAAGCATAATGATAATATAATAATAGTAATTTTTACTAGGGTGTATATTATGCCATATATAAAAACAATACAGCATAATTAATAGGTAACATGGGTTGTGCTATATCTTAGTTGATATAAATGTGGCTATATGTCGTCATAAACCCGTCGTAGTTACGGATCTATAGTATGCCTATTGCTATTTCAATGCGTGAAGATAATGACCTGTTTACGCGCAGTAAGTCACACGCCAATCACTGTTCACTGAAGCATGTCAATATCTAATTGACAATGACGATTAATATAGTATTTTTTTGATAATATTTCAATAACAATGATACGCCAAAACAATTATGAAAGTGTCGTCATGGAATGAAAGACAGTTTTCTTTTATAATAATGCCACTTCCATTAATTAATTGAAATTTCAGCCTACAGTTCGTACTTCTATTATCTGTAAATTTATCAAAGTGTTTTGGTGGATGGAGGTATGTTTGAGGAATATGTATGCTTATGCTTATGCGTATATATATATATATATATATATATATATATATATATGTGTGTGTGTGTGTGTGTGTGTGTGTTTGTGTGTGTGTCTGTGGGTGGTGTAAATGTGTACGTGTGTGTATGCGTGGTTTGTTATAATTTCTTATCCTTCGAAGGGTACTATCATAATTACCAGATTCAAGGGTCGCCATTTTCTGACGTAGTTTTGCATTTTCGTCTCTGTCTTGTATTGCGGCTATAAAGACAAAAAGCGATACGATTAAAGACAACGGACACCGGATTACAATTACGTTAACGTTTTCCTTTTAACTGTATTTCGCATACACCCATGGTATTTTCTGTATAATTCAAATAAGTCATCCTCGCATGAACAGATAAGAAAAAAATTGTACTTTTAAAAGGTAACATGCATTGTGTTACAATTACGTTTATAATTATAAATGTGTCTGTATTTCTTTGCACAACCGTCGTACTTGCTGGATAAACTGATTGAGTCAACCGATATGACGGGACATGTGGCGGCGTATTGTTATTTCAGTGCGTGAAGATAGTGACCCTGCATACGCGCAGTAAGCCACCCGTCAATCACTGTTCACTGAAGCATGTCAATGACGTATTTGTATTTATGTGGGACGAACCTACTTATTAAGGAGTATAGGAATCGTGGCTAGTTTGCTGAATAGCACAAGGCGACTATATGTTTGTATAATAGTTTTATAAATAAAGCCGAAGTCATTACCTTTGCAAATATTATACAGAAAAACATTACAATATTCATATATTGATCCTAATTAATAACAATATAGACTCAGAACAACAAAGATGGGGAACAAACTACACGCTGGTGGAAGGAACCACCGACTCAACAATGACAATAGAAACTGAAAAGTAACTCTCTATAATGGGGAAAGCGCAAGGTAATCAGCCCAAACAAGACATGCCAGCATTTTTTAGAGGGACCGGAGGCTAAGCCTTTTTTAAATGGTCCATAGAAGCCAAATCAATCATCAAACCTTAGTAGCAGGATAATGGTCACGAAACTGCAAGTCTAGACCCTAGCCAAATGTCATAAAAACATGATAATGTGCTTCTCATTCTGAAGGATGGAGAGCCAGCAATATTTCATTTTGCTGCACTTATTCACGGTACACTCGATCCACATGTCCCAGGCCATGTTGGAGTAAGGTTGCATGTGCTGGACTGAGTGAAGTCAGTACGAAGGAAGGCGTGGCAGCATTGCGGCGGGGTTCTTGGGAGAGACTCGTATTTCTCAGAATATAAAGGTTCTCCTTTATCTCATCAGCTAGGTCGGGCGTGTGCCTCCCCATTCACCAGCTGACTCATGAGCGCCTCATACATGAGCCACAAGCAAAGCAGCCCCCTCTTGTAATGTTTGCCTTTCAGCCACGATCGACGGAGCCCTCCGCCACAAGTACCTCTCCTAGCTCATTCCCCTTGTAGCGCTTGTATATAGCGCTCATCGTCACACACTGTGTACGGAACGGGCCAAGAAAGGGCACAGTGCCACAGTATTTATTTGGATTATCCGCCTTTAGCAGGGTAATGAGGACGGACACGGAATGATATCCCACTAAGAAGGCGAAGGGCATGCACTTAGAGGCGATGATGATAGTCACCTTGTCCACGATGTCCTTCACAACTGACTTGTTGGGCGGTTGACTGTAAGGCATATGGAAATAAGATTGTTGTAGCCCTGCTCCATATTCAAGCCAGCGTGAAACCCGTGTAACCACAATATATTATCTTGAAGATGACCCTTAGATTACCTTGACCTTACCACGTGACCTTGACCTTAATTCGAAAGTTACATGTGTATATTGCATAAGCGCGTCGATTTAGCCGAAATAATGTTCTTGGTCCACGTACCCTGAAAAAGCGTCTTCATACATGCTTCTAGGTGTTCTGGTTCAAAAGTTACGTTTTCGGTCTACCAGGTGGCGGCCATCTTGGATGTATGGGTCAAAATTATGTCATATCATCAAACTGAAATGAGATTCGGAATCCTCGTGGACGACTTACCCCAAAAAGTGTCTTCGTATGTGATTTTTCGCGCTTTGGTTCAAAAGTAGATTTTTCGAGATGGTGCCAGCAAATCAATCGTCAAACCTTAGTAGCCAGAAAATGGTCACGAAACTGCAATGCTAGACCCTACTATTTATTTGATTAACTGTGGTATGCTTGCATCAGCATAATTACACCCAGGTGGCATATATTTGTTTTCGTGACAAAAAAGGACTCATAAGCAGGTCGCTTCTTTTCCTGCTTATTGTTGATTGTCGGCCATATTTTTGAAAATATATTTCCTGTGTTTATATTCAATATTGTTTCGAACAATCAGTCAATAAAGCAATTATTATGTTATGAAACATATGTAATTAAGTGTTTCAAATAATTTTAGTGATGACTGAATACTCTCTACTCATGAACAAATGTGTCACGTATTGTAAGATTATCAATTTATGTTCATGAGTAAACCAAAAAAATGTCAGAACTTTTCATTTGTTGTCCACCGAGAGGTCAACTACTTTGACCTTTACCTGACCTTTACTATACTAAAATCTTTACCTTGAACGTTTAACACCAGAAACGGATTATACACTCCCAAATACCCCGAAAAAGAAACAATACACCTAATTGTATGACTAGTGATTCTAATTTGTTTTTAAATCATGACCAGTGGCCATCTTGGATTGATGCAAATTACCAGAACTACTCACAGTTGCTATTTGAGCTGTCAAGCTGAATTTGTTTGAGGAACTGATGAGTCAAAATCAACCAAAAGGTTCATAGGATAGAACATTTATAAGTTCACCATTGGACATATGACAGTCAAATGAACAAGTTCTTAAATGTATAACTACGCGATAAGCTTTGGGTGAGTTGAGACGTCTGTTCGTCTCAATGGATTTCTCTGAAATATTAACACAGTTGTTGTCGTTATATTTTAGAGGGTGTGCGTTTTTGATTTTAAAATGTTGTTTTTGGCCATTCTAGCAAATACATTACATTCCCATTTCGCACGCACCGGGTGATTGACGTTCGGTATCCGCACAGCCAAGTCACTGATCAGCGACTGACGCCGATCACAATAACGACTAAGTTTATTTACTTCTGAAACGTGCTAAATGTATTGAAAGACAGGTCAAGGTCTAGAATGAATAAAGCTAGATTACATGCTACCATGTGTGAATCGACAAATTAAGGTGTTTTGTAGCATTCCTCTGGAAATCTTAACAAACTTACCGACGTAGCGAACACTTATATTTCTCTGTGTATTGAAACTATTATACCCGAAAAAAGATATTAGAAGTTTGGTTCGATGAGAACAATGCAGAGGTAGCTAATTTCCTCTGACAGAAACAAGAAGTTTTCACAAGCTAACTCAGTGACACGCAAACTATGAGACAGCTACGGTGATGTAAAGCAGCAGGTTCAGTTGGAAGGTCCATGAAATATTGCAAAAAAGGAGTTGAAGCCAACGTAATCAAACTGGCTAAGCTGATGCATATACTCTGGAGTATAGCTGGAAAGTTACCGCAAGTGCGCCATTACCAATAAGGTAGACATGATTATTGGTTCTAGGGCCAAATGTGAAATAACATATTAAATAAGGATATACCCTTTTAATCACATAATGCTATATTATACAAACTATTCAAAATTAAACTTATACTGAAATTGTTCTACATAAAATAAACACAAATGACTATATTTCTTTGTAAATGTTTCGTCTCATTTATTTTTTATGTTGTGCATAGATTTGTTATAGCTGTGTGACGTTAACAAAATCATACGTACATTATAAACATTTAGTATTAAAACCCGTGAATTAATGCAAAGCAATGAGGCCGTGTGACGGTTTCTAACAGTGACACTACTTGAAGGTTAAATAAGCAAGCATATTTTCACCAGACTATCAGCGAAGTTAAGCAGCCGACCGAGAGTCTGATAAGTGAAATTACCACGCTGAAAGGAAGCCATGTTGTCGCTTCTAGCGTGTTCACGTCACCGCGCGTCTAGCTTCTTACGGTAAGGACTGAGTGCAAACATGCAAACAGTGCAACGATCTCTTTTTATCATGCATCGAGTTAGACTGAAATATAGCTTCATTTCGCCTGCGTCTGAAAACTATTACGTTAAAGTTGCCTGTCCTCAGATTATTAATACCTTCATCCATTCATCAACGAATCGCGCATTACTACACGATTAAGGGATTGCTTAATAACTTGGTTTTGTAGCGCTACTGAGCTCGATCTTCCAGGATATTGGCACATACCAAGTTACCATTATTTTTATTATTACGACAAGCCGTGCGAACGTAGCACACGCCTTGTACAAACTTTCGTTTTAGAACGACAGCTTTTCTTATTATGTAAATGCATAATTCTAACGCATCGATGGTTTGATAGATCTTTGTAAATGCTTTTTAAATGCTATATCTCAAACATTCAGTTGCAATCAACAACTACACACGACCAACATATATTAGCTGCTACACAATGACAGTATCTGCGCTTTCCACGTCGACCTCTTCGACAATGATGCGGACCGTTGCTTTCCATCCGGTGTAGCTGTCGCCGACGTTGAGCAATGGCTGGTCACTGAGAATGTCTCCAATGTTCCAAGCGACGTACACGTCACCGGCAGCTATACCTCGACAGTAACCCTCCACTGAAACAGTGCAACATGGTTCCTGCAGCGACGTTAGGGCATAGGCTCAACTCTCACACATTTAATGTGAATGATTAGCCGTTTGGGAGTGCGAAGCTTTTAATTTCGAACTGTGACGCCTTTCTGTGACACAAGAACACTGAATTATGGCAACCCCGGAAGGTCGAATTGTACTATTTTCGAACAAGTAAAAATTCAGATACCTCAAACGGGAAACAATTGGCATCGACGGGATATCCTCACGCATCCTTCGCAATGAAACGGTTTAAGCACTGGTTACATTTACTGTTAAGGCTTCATAAATATGATATACACAATGTGTAATTCATACCTAATGACAATACAATATATATTGACAATACAATGTATATTGAAGAAGAAAAAATAAACACACACACATTCACACACACAAAACACACACACGCAAACACACAATAAATAACACATTTGGAATGATATATCACATTTATAACGTAAAACGTAACCGTTCAAATATATATTATTATCCATCCCTTTTGTGGATAATATATATATATATATATATATATATATATATATATATATATATATACAAAGCATGCCCACCGTATGCCGGCCGATGATTGTCGGAGTCTGAGTCACGGACATATAGCTGCGCGTCGATGGTGCTCGGGTCACTGCACTCCTTCCCGTTGATAGTGAAGAACCAGCGGCGAACGGAGGCGTGCTTAGGGCCAGTATGTATCAGTCGCAAGTTTCCATTCCACACGACTCGCAGCACCGTGTCATCCCGTTTCTTGACGAAGTCACACGACTGTGAGGACAATAAAACACACAGGAAATTGGCATCTAACATGGAAGCCTCCAAACTCAAGCATGTTACGAAGAGAAATACGATATATCGATTAAGTACAAGTTTTCATGTATGTGGGTACCATCGACAACGATTACTCCTGATCGAGAGTTTCAGCAAGCGAAAATTGATATCATATGTCAGTTTTATCAGTGCACGGGTGCTGTTGGAGGTATTTCGTTTCAACTGTCAAGTGGACGGAGGGATGTCAGAGTAACGGAAAATGACACAATGTACCGCGTAAATAAAGAAAACTTATATTATGACTGAAATACTGTGCAAAAACAGGGACAATAAATGCATAGAGACGCAAGTAACGATAAGCAGTGTGATAAGAGTACTCACAAAAAGCAGACCATATTCCCTCTGATCATTCATACCGCTCTTCGAACATTGCTTCACGTTGACATCAGATCGGTTTCGTCCTAAGCATAATAGTAGTATAATAATAGCAATTTTTATTAAGGTGTACATTCTGACATCTATAAGAACAAAACAATACAATTTATAACATGCGTTGTGCTATAACTTAGTTGATATCATAAATGTGGCTCTATTTAGCCGTAAACCTGTTGTCGTTACGGACCTATAGTCTGCCTATTTATATTTCAATGGGTGAAAATAGTGACCTATTTACGCGCAGTAGGCTGCACGTTAGTCACTGTTCACTGAAGCGTGTCAATGACTAATTTGTATATATCGTCTGACACATATAAGTTAATAATGACGATTAATATGCATACTTTTTCAATAAAAATGATACGCCAAAACAACTACGAAAATGCCATTACTGAATAAAATATAGTTTTCTTTTCCAATAATGCTAGTTCCATCAATTAATTGCAATTTAAGCATACAATTCCTACTTCTATTATATGTAAATTTAGCGAAGTGTTTGGTGGTTGGAGGTATATTTGGGGATGCGTATGCGTGTGCGTGTGCGTGTGCGTGTGCGTGTGCGTGTGCGTGTGCGTGTGCGTGTGCGTGTGCGTGTGCGTGTGCGTGTGCGTGTGCGTGAGCGTGTGCGTGTGCGTATGCGTATGTAATTGTGTATGTGTGTATATGTGCACGTATGTGTATGTGTGGTTTGTTATAATTTCTTATCCTTCGAAGGGTACTATCATAATTTCCAGATTCAAGGGTCGCCATTTTCTGACGTAGTTTTACATTTTCGTCTCTGTCTTGTATTGCGGCTATAAAGACAAAAAGCGATACGATTAAAGACAACGGACACCGGATTACAATTACGTTAACGTTTCCCATTTAACTGTATTTCGCATATATCCATGGTGTTTTCTGTATAATTCAAATAAGTCATCCTCGCATGAACATATAAGAAAAAAATAGTACTTTTAAAAGGTAACATGCACTGTGTTACAATTAAGTTTATAATCATAAGTGTGTCTGAATTTCTTTGCACAACCGTCGTACTTGCTGGATAAACTGATTGAGTTAACCGATACGACGGGGCATGTGGCGGCGTATTGTTATTTCAGTGCGTGAAGATAGTGACCCTGCATACGCGCAGTAAGCCACCCGTCAATCACTGTTCACTGAAGCATGTCAATGACGTATTTGTATTTATGTGGGACGAACCTACTTACTAAGGAGAACAGGAATCGTAGCTAGTTTGCTGAATAGCACAAGGTGAGTATATGTTTGTATAATAGTTTTATCTACATAAAGCCGAAGTCATTACCGTTGCAAATATTATGCAGAAAAACATTACAATAATCATATTTTGATCCTAATTAATAACAATATATAAAACAACGGTGGGGGAACCAACTACACGCAGGTGGAAGGATCCACCGACTCAACAATGGCAATAAATGCACTGAAACGTGACTCTCGATAATGGGGAAAGCGCAAGGTAATCACCTCCGCCATAAAACCCCATCATGTACATATGATACGTTACCTTTCTCACTTTAAACAGAGTGAAACACATGGATGAAATATAATTGTAACTAATGTCCATTATAATATAAAATAAATGTAGCAACCCGACCTGACCAGTAATATCGCCATAACATACGATATTTTGTAATAGGGAGTAGGAGGGTGGGACAAACACAATGTTACAACTGTAACAGCATAGAAAAGGCTACCTTCTCCAGCAGTGCTCGAATGAAAAAGAGGCTGAAACTTGTAGTCGGACACGCTAGTCACGTGATCAGGTCGGGTTACCTTACAGTACGAAAATTGGTTGCAGCTTCGCACACATAAATGACATTTTAACTTTGTTCAAACGGTGGTTATATATCATCTCACACACATAAGTTCATAATGACGACTACTATACGTACTCCTACTCTCACTTCCTTCCACTAGTTATCAACGCTGTGATAATGCAGGCGTTTACTGCACGAACACAAATTAGGGGCTATCACTATTATATGGCATTTAACGCAGTGCAATTTTCATTGTAGGTCAATTATAAAACATTTTAAAACCAGGTCACTATGAAAGGGTTCTCATAAATACCTGATTTCAAGGTTGTCACTTCCTGTCGCAGTTTTGTATTCGCGTCCGTTAGTTTATCCTGGTTCCTGGCAAGAAACTTGACCTGGGTCTGTAAAGCGACCAACAAGCTCTTCGTTAACTGGTCCTCCATTTGTGTCTGGCCGCAGTCGTTCGTGGGCACCTTGAACGTGTACGAGCAGTGCGAATCTTCCGCAGTCGTACTTTGTCCGTCGGTCACACACAATATGGCCAACAGTAGACACATGCGTAGTACCGATATCGCCATGTTGCCCTCAACCCTCCGTGTGTCACTGTAGCTGATCGTCAATCTGGTGCCCCACTCCCTCCGACTGTGAAGCCGACCCGGCAATCAGGACATGTAAAACTGGTGTCACCAGAGAAATCACCGGAGCGTACCAAAGCAATATATCGGGTGACTGTACAATTCTAACGGCCTACACATGTGTCCATAGGCGGTTGTACGCGTCGACCTTTCGTGTCCATAAACCAGCTTGTGGACAAAATTATGACACGTTTGATGGTCGTGCCATGTCTACTTGTAGACATACACCTGAACAGTACAGCTAGTGTAATCGGAAGTGATATCAGCGCATTGTCTCGTGATTGCAGACTTTGTCATCAACCGTCGGTGTGTCGCTGCGGCCGACCTGGTGCCCCACTGTCTCCGTCTGTGAAGCCAACCCGGTACCCAGGACGAATAATATTGGCGTTATCGTGCGAGTCATCAGAGCGTAGCCGGGCGATATATCGGGCGACCGCAGTATTCTAAAGACGTGCACAGTTGGCGGATATATGATTCGATATGTGTCTGAACTAAGTGTGGAACATTCCACAGCTGCTTTCTACCCAACGCGTAATCTTCTAACAGTGGTTAATATTTCTGAGGAGATATTGATGTTATTTAAATGGGGAACAAAGTGCAAAATTAGCACCCCAACCAAGATGTCTTGCATTTTTTAGAGGGACCGGAGGCTAAGCCTTTTTAAATGGTTCATAGAAGTCAAATCAATCGTCAAACCTTAGTAGCCAGAGAATGGTCACGAAACTGCATTTCTAGACCCTACTAAAATGTCATAAAAACATGATAATGTGCTTCTCATTACTAATCACAACCACACACATACACACATACATCACATATACACACACACAACACACACACACACATATATATATATTGTGTGTGTGTGTGTGTGTGTGTGTGTGTGTGTGTGTGTGTGTGTGTGTGAAATATCGTGTGTACGTCTCCACTGCTGGTACACACATATATATGTGTGTGTGTGTGTGTGTGTGTGTGTGTGTGTGTGTGTGTGTGTGTGTGTGTGTGTGTGTGTGTGTGTGTGTGTGTGTGTGTGTGTGTGTGTGTGTGTGTGTGTGTGTGTGTGTGTGTGTGTGTGTGTGTGTGTGTGTGTGTGTGTGTGTGTGTGTGTGTGTGTGTGTGTGTGTGTGTGTGTGTGTGTGTGTGTGTGTGTGTGTGTGTGTGTGTGTGTGTGTGTGTGTGTGTGTGTGTGTGTGTGTGTGTGTGTGTGTGTGTGTGTGTGTGTGTGTGTGTGTGTGTGTGGGTGTAATGTACGTGTGTACGTCTCCACTGCTGTACACACATATATATATATATGTGTGTGTGTGTGTGTGTGTGTGTGTGTGTGTGTGTGTGTGTGTGTGTGTGTAGTGAAATGGGTAATACGTGTGTACGTCTCCACTGCTGGTACACACATATATATATGGTGTGTGTGTGTGTGTGTGTGTGTGTGTGTGTGTGTGTGTGTGTGTGTGTGTGTGTGTGTGTGTGTGTGTGTGTGTGTGTGTGTGTGTGTGTGTGTGTGTGTGTGTGTGTGTGTGTGTGGGGTGTGTGTGTGTGTGTGTGTGTGTGTGTGTGTGTGTGTGTGTGTGTGTGTGTGTGTGTGTGTGTGTGTGTGTGTGTGTGTGTGTGTGTGTGTGTGTGTGTGTGTGTGTGTGTGTGTGTGTGTGTGTGTGTGTGTGTGTGTGTGTGTGTGTGTGTGTGTGTGTGTGTGTGTGTAGTGAAATGGGTAATACGTGTGTACGTCTCCACTGCTGGTACTTTGTCTCTCTTTAGACAAGACTCTAGGCCTAGCACAAACTCCTTGTCACACACTGCGGATAATGCGCACCTTGAGGCCCGAGGCATGCAACTGTGCCATAGGTCACGTGGCAGATGGCAGCCGAAGAAGTGCAGTGTGCAGGGCCCATCGGCGTGTGGATACATCTGAACATTTTACTATATTCCAATCTCCACCTATAAGAACATAGCACAGGTACATCACTCTGTTTAGCCTTGGTAGGAAAGAGATCCAACGGAGTTAACCCTAACAGAAAATCCAGAGTTGGGTTCCGTAGGCGACCAGATGTCAACCTAGTCGTCTTCCCGGCAGGCTCCTGTAGCTGAGCTGGTACCAGACGTATTGTTAAGTTTTCCTTCGGCCTATACCGCTGAAACAGAGAGGTGGTCTTTGACGACTGAGCAACTCAGGGTCTCCATACACATTGTCCAGACTTGTGCTATACTGAAGAGGACAAGAACATCAATGTCTTATTGTAGAACATCATCGGACACGTCCGAGTTCTCACTGGTGGCGATATTGCGTTACTAACACTGTATTCGTGCTCTCAGCCGTATATCAACTGGCGCCCTCTGATGCATGACCATGACATAGTTTCCTATGTCGTCACACATGACTGACTCTGCTCCCTTGTCTCAAACCTTCTGTCGTTTTAGTAATGAATGCTCTTGTATTATCAATTCATTGGGTGTCAAATAATGACTATGTATACAACCGTGTCGCCATGTTGTCCTCGAACATCCGTGTGTCGCACAGCCGACCGTCAATCTGTTGTCCAACTCTCTCCAAAACCCATCGGGCCACCAGTATTTATAAAACTGATGTTATCGTACGAGTCATCGGAGCGTAGCCAAGCGATAAGACAGACGACGTATTCGTATGGCTGTAGGCGGCTTTGTGCTTTGAGACCTTTCTGCATAAACTATAAGGCAAGTGTGCTTCATTAAAAAGCAGACCTTCCTTGTGCTACCCAAGAGAGTTGTACCTCTTTAAAACATCCAGCCAATATCGCCGTCATCCCAAAAAGGAGCTCACTTCTAGAACCATTATTCATCATGTCCGGCAGCAGGGTTCTCGTTCCCTTTATTTTAGTTGGGTCCGGGACTTTGATTCCTTAACCAATATATATTATCTTGAAGATGACACTTAAATTACATTGACCTTACCACATGACCTTGGTCTTAATTCGATGTTACCTGCATGTATTGCATAAGCGCGTCGATTTATCCGAAATAATGTGTGCGGTCAACGTACCCCGTAAAAGCGTCGTCATACATGCTTCTAGGTG
>JAODUO010001290.1:257500-267500 GCA_025642075.2 Ridgeia piscesae
GTATTTATAAAACTGGTGTTATCGTGTGAGTCATCGGAGCACCCAGTCATACCGTAACGTTTTGGCCGCCACGTTTAGCTACGTTGCGAGACATCGAAGAATGTGGCTACAACGTGAGCATACGTGGAAAAACGTGGCTCAAGCTTGGTAAAACGTGACAAAACGTGAACTGGAAATTTAAATTTAGGACATGTTCTAAATTCGGTGGTGTTACCCCACAACATACCACAACGTGGCAACAACATGGTTACTACGTTGAAAAAAACGTGAAAGAACGTGAAAAGAATGCATGTACTACGCTGTGTTACGTTTCTGCTACATCTTGGTTCGTTACGATA
The DNA here is from genome assembly GCA_025642075.2 of Ridgeia piscesae. NCBI lineage: Eukaryota > Metazoa > Annelida > Polychaeta > Sabellida > Siboglinidae > Ridgeia > Ridgeia piscesae. The sequence continues at coordinate 257,839 of JAODUO010001290.1, forward strand.
CGTTATGGTGTGCTATGCTGCGTGGCGGCAGGGAAGCAAAACGAGGCACAACGTGACACGACGCAGCGACAGCGCCGCTACAGCGTGGTGGTAGCCAAGCATAACCCGACTTTGATCTTCACAGCGAAACTACAGCGAGGCGACAGCGTGGCTGGCACGTGGAGACAAAATGGCACAACGTGGCTCTCTGTCGAAATGTGCAAATTTATTTCCAGAACGAGGGGAGCAGGAACGGGGTTCAATGGCGCAGCCAAAATGTGACACTACGATTAGGGTATTAAGTGGGGTGTTCTAGTGAAGATAATGGCTTAAACATACAAAAACGGCTGTGCGAAATGTTTTGGAGGCAGAGGCAGTAGTTGACGCGTTCCATAAGATAATTATTCTCTATGAGATATAAGAGATCTGGAAGAAGATCTGGAATATATAATATCAATAGCTGGTGGTAACAGCAGCATCAGTCACGGACATTGCAGCAAACAACTTGGTTGCAAACAATAAACTGAACAGACCGAGTTGACGCAGCCTTTTACCGGGATGCAGACTGACAAGGTGCCAGTTGCCACTACTCTTGTCATCTTCCCATCGTGGGAGGAACTGACGATGCCAATCATCTTTGTTTGGCGTGAGTGGAAGTTGACATAGGGTGCCGCGCGCAAAAACACCTGTATCAGTCCAATCACACAGACTTGTAGTCTAGCTAGGCTGTCTTCATTCCATAACTTGACTTGTCTTTCAACACATTTAGCATGTTTCATAAGTAAATGGGAACCAAATTAGCCATTATTGTGATCGGTGTCGCTCATCCGTGGTTTGGCTGGGGATTTATACGGGCACCGAACTGTGGAATACATCAATCATCTGGTGCGTGCGGGTTGTGGTGGCAATGTACTGATTGCTATGTATGCAATGACCTTGTTTACGCTGCACTGATTATAATCACTCAATATGAACTAGATGGAGTATTAAACTATCTCTATTATAATCAAATGCAGAGCTGTGGAGTCAGGTGAGGGCAAGAAAAGCAATATACATAATACATATGAATACGTTAATGACACGTCTGGGCGAAGCTCGTACAATTTGAGGTCTTTGCCAACACTATGGATGGTTTAAGGTGGCTTACATTTTGTTCTCTGTTGAACCGTAACCTTGATCTTAACTTATGCACTCATCTGCTGTTGTTTCGGATTAGCTTGGGTGGGAAGACATAGTTTACTTATGAAATACCATAGTTTTCATTGCATTAAATCAGCCCAAATGAAAATTAGGTATTTGTGTTGGTATTAAATGAAACAATTGAGACAACAATTCTCTTTGAATTTTGGTCCCGCGCGGTCAATGTTTCTGATACATTTAATATTGCGACAAAGTAGCGTATTCGCACGTAATACATCCTCAAAACATAAAGTTTCCGTGGTTACAAGATGATGCGTTGGATAGACAGCAGCTGTGGAATTTTCCACACTTAGTTCAGACACGTATCCATGCGTACTGCCGCCTACTGTGTAGGTCTTTAGAATACTGCGGTCACCTGAGATATCGCCCTGCTACGCTCTGATGACTCACGCGATAAGACCGGTGCTCTACAATCTGGTTGCCGGGTCGCCTTCACAGACGGCGAGAGTGGGACACCAGATTGAGGTCAACATGGCGGTACTACGCATCGGTCTACTGGCGGCCATCTCATGTGTGTATCAAAGCCGGTATTTGCAAAGCATTGACTAATTGTGATGTTGCCTACACGAATTCAACCAACAGCAGTCCAAAAATAGACCAAACATGACTATTTATGCTTTTCCAGCATAAAAGAGCACACATTTCGTAGCGCCGTGAAATGTATCGTTACCTACTCGATATGTGCCTCAATGTGGGAATATCGCTGGATTATATATTAAATATAGACTTCCTTAGTCAGCCATGTCAGACACTATGTGTAGTTAGCTCGTACGAATACACGTAAGTCACACGAATCCTCGTAACACAATGCAAACGGCGCATGTTTTTGCACCAAACGAACTAGTTACAACAATGTTCAAGCGATTGTGGTCGTCTGCCGCTAGTTATTAGCGGCAAACACCGATCATTATTAAGATATGCTTTGATATAAACCAATGGCGGGAAAATTGATGGATGTAGAGGTTTGAAATTGGTGGTGTATAAAATTTGAAAAACAAGCGGAAATATTGATTGATAAGTATTATTCTTGTGTTAAGGTTATTCATAAAGTGGTACTGGACATATATTGAGTAGTAGTTTTGGTTAAAGTTTGTTAGTTAACAGTACTTTTTGAACAGATTAGTATAGTGGGTGATAAAAGGGTAATCTAGGCTTCGACAAATTGTAAACAAGATTGAGCAAATCTCTTCATTTGATATAGTATATAAGAGATAAAGCAATAAGAGTAACAACTACATATGTAAGATAAAACTGTGAATAGGTATCATTGTTATTAAAAATAAACAAGCGTTTTAGTAGGAAACCCTTGTTTGTTTATATAGGTAGTGTCCAACGTTTCCGCTAGGGAACGGTACCAGTACAGACTAAACTTATTGTTCATGGTAGCATAGGTAGTAAGTTGTTTATAACATAAAGTGTGCTGCAGTTGCTGTACACAATAAACAAACAGTCTTTCTAAAGACTAAGTTGGTTTAAACTAAGAGTTGATTTTGACAAATCGTAATATGGCACCTGGCAAGCGGCAAGTGAAGGCAAGGAGGCACTTGGTGTGTAACCACTGCCACAGCTTGGTGGATTTTGCCGTATCGGGGTGCGGAAAAACTTGGTCAGAGACAACGGAGGAAGGGTTTACGTTCCAATGTTTAGGGTGTTGGAAAGTGGACTGTCTGACAGCAGAGTTAGCTAGGCTAACGGATATTGTGAAGGGGATGCAGAGTGGAGGGAGGGTGATTGCAAGGACAACAAATGGAGAAAGAACAACAGGAAACATGACATGCAGGAAGGTGACGGGGAGAAAGTGACAGTAGAGAAGGAGGGAGGGACAAGGGGACAGGAGATGAGAGAAGTAGATGCGACAGGAGGTAAGACGAATGGAAGAAAGGAAGTGAGAGGTGATGTGACCAAACGGAAGTCAATAACAAGGACAATGACAGGAAGAAAAGAGACCGGAAAGAAAGGAACAACAGAGAAAGCGGCAGGGGGAAAAGTCAGCAACCAGGGAGATGCAAAACGGAGGAGCTACTCTGAAGCAGTGATCGAGGGGGCATTGAGAACAGAAAGGGTATTTATGGGAGACTCCATTTTGCGAAAGACAGACAGGACATTAAGCAAAGGAGAAGACGTTGTTGTTTGTCTTCCGGGGGCTAGGATAGAGCATGTGACTGAACGGGTAGAGAACGTATTGGGGCATGGCCAAGGGGGGTCTATATTAGTACATGTAGGGACGAACAATGCAGACAGGGATGGAACAACCAGGATAGTAAAGAGATACAGAGAGTTGGTAGAGACACTGAAGAAGACGAGAGTTGAACAGATCATACTCTCAGGAATCTTGCCAGTGATGAGGGGAACAACATTTAGAAATTGCAAGAGGATGGCAATTAACGGACTATTACAGCAGATGTGTGAAGAAGAAGGAGTTGGATTTGTAGATTTGTGGGGATATTTTGTTGGTAAAGAAGACATGTTTATGAGAGATGGCCTCCATCTAAGCGGAAAGGGCGCAGCAGTGTTCTCCGAGAACCTTCTTCGATCGATGAATAATGGAACAGGTTGCAACTTTTTAAACTAGTTTCGCAGGGGGGATACACAGAGAAGCCAAATACTAGAGGCATAGATAAAGATAGCAAAAAGACATCAGCAAAGAACAGCCTGGAAAGCCCTACGGAATTTGGTTATAAATGTGTTTGTTTAAATGCAAGGAGCATAGTAAACAAAAGAAATGAACTAAACATTATGGTAGAAGATATTGACCCTCACATAATAGGTATAACTGAATCTTGGGCCACACCCGATATATCAGATGCCGAATTAGGAATGACAGGGTATGTAATGTTTAGGAAAGATAGATTAGGAAAAAGGGGGAGGCGGAGTTATTTTATATATTAAAGAATCCATCCAAGCTTATGAAATAAAATTAGAAAAAGAAGCAGAATGTGAAGAAGCTGTCTGGTGTAACATAGTTACAGGAAAGTCAACATTAACTGTTGGGTTAGTGTATCGGAGTCCAAACATAAGCATGGAAGAGAATGAAAAAATACATAACGCTATCAAAGAAGTGAGTAAACGGGACTGTATTATTATGGGGGATTTTAACCATGGGCATATACAGTGGACATCTCTACAGAGTACCGGGAGAGAGGATCAAGAGTTTTTAAATTTAGTACAAGATAGTTTCCTTTCTCAACATGTGTTAGAAGCAACCAGGGGCGAGAACGTGTTAGACATAGTATTGAGCTCACAGAAGGAATTTGTTGATAATGCCAAGATATGTGAGCCACTGGGGTGTAGTGATCACAACCAGATACATTTTATCATCAAAGTAAAGGGAGAACGGAATAGAAAAATAAGGTACAGGAAAAAATTTCACAAAGGAAGATATAAGGACATGAGGGAATATTTAGCAAAGATAGACTGGAATAACACACTGAAGAATAAGACAGCAACAGAATGCTGGAATATTTTAATGAGTGAAATTGACTGCGTCGTTGACAAATTTGTCCCCTTGAAAAAACAGGGGAAACGGTCAAAGAAGAAACACTTATCGAAGGAAGCCATTAGAAAAATCAAGTGCAAGCAAATGATGTGGAAGAGATATAGACATACTGGAAGTGAAGAAGACTATAGCATTTATAAAGAAGCACTTAATCAAGCTACAGCTGAAATTAGAAATTCAAAGAGAAGCTACGAACAAAAAATAGCTTTTAATATAAAACATGACAGCAAGAGTTTTTATGCGTATGTTCGAAGTAAACAGAAAGTTCAGGATAAGGTCGGTCCTCTAGAAGGTAGTGATGGAAGCATAATAACAGAGGGATTCTTAATGGCAGAAAACCTAAATGAGTACTTTAGTTCGGTGTTTACCAGGGAAGATATTAGTATATTACCAGTACTTGACACTAAGTTCGAAGGGAGAGAGTTTGACTATTTAGGACAACTAATTGTAACCCCAACAATGGTAGCTATGAAAATAAGAGATATGAAGGATAATAAATCACCTGGAGTGGATGGGATTCCTCCCAAATTACAATTGGAAATTGTAGAACAAATCAGCATACCGCTTGCAACAGTGTTCAATTTGTCATTAGAGGAGGGAATAGTTCCGTTAGAATGGAAAGAAGCAAACATTATACCATTATTTAAAAAAGGTTCGAGAAACAAGTCAGAGAACTATAGACCAGTGAGTTTAACATCGGTGATTTGCAAACTATTAGAAAGACTAATTAAAGATCACCTGGTTGATTTTCTTGTTAAAAATAAATTGATAAACCCATCTCAACATGGGTTTTTAAAAGCGAGGTCATGCTTAACAAATACCTTATGTTTTTTGGAAGATGTCACAAAGTGGCTAGATGAGGGATCACCAGTAGATATAATCTACTTAGATTTTTAAAAAGCCTTTGACAAAGTGCCACACCAAAGACTACTACTTAAACTAAAGGCCCATGGCATAGGAAATGGAATGATCAACTGGATAGAAAAATGGCTTATTGATAGAAGACAAAGAGTAGTAGTTGATGGGGAGGTTTCAGTACTGGGACCTATTTTATTCTTAATATATATCAATGATTTGGATGATGACATAACAAGCAAGGTGTTGAAGTTTGCGGACGACACAAAAGTGTTTAGGAAAATTAAAAGTGATGCAGATAGACAGCATTTACAAGATGATCTTAATAAGTTGATAGAATGGTCTGAGAAGTGGCAAATGCTGTTTAATTTTGGAAAGTGTAAGTGCCTTCACACAGGACATGGGAATGAAGATGCACAATATACAATAGGTGATACTGTACTAAATACTACCTTAAAGGAAAAGGACTTGGGGTTAACTATTAGTGCTGACATGAAGGTATCAGAGCAGTGTGGAATTGCAGCAGCGAAGGGAAACCAAATTTTTGGATTAATTAGGCGAAATATAGTGTACAAAGAAAAAGAACTAATAATACCGCTGTATAAAACAATAGTTAGGCCTCACTTAGAATACTGTATACAAGCATGGAGGCCATATCGCAAGAAGGATATTGATATGCTAGAAAGAGTACAAAGGAGAGCAACCAAAATGATACAAAAACTCAGGAATATTAGTTATGAAATGCGTCTAAAAGAATGTGGTTTAACAACACTAGAAACCAGAAGATTGAGAGGAGATCAGATTGAGGTGTTTAAAATATTGAATGGATATGAAAATATTGACAGAAATATTTTTTCACAGTCAAGGAAGAGAGAAGGACTAGAGGACATGGAGTTACATTAGCAAAGAAGCAGTGTAGACTAGATATTAGAAAATTTTCATTTTCACAAAGAACAGTAAACGAATGGAACAGATTATCAGCTGATTGTGTAGGTGCTAGTAGTGTTAATATATTTAAAAATAAAATCGACATATACCTAAGAAGGGCGGGGTATACTTAGATAGATAGGTTGGACTCTCGATAAGCCAAATGGCTTCCTAGTCCACCTGCCATCTAGAGTTGAATCTCTAGGTGGCAATCTTGTTAAATCTCTTGTTAAATGTATTCAATTTGGTTGGCGACCGGCCTGTTGTCTACTGCCATATCGAATTGGCCACACTTAATCCAGTAAATGTCGATGCATAAAGCCGCCTATAGATACATGCGTAGGTCTTTAGGCCATTGCTATTACCGAACCTATCGCTCTGCTACGCTCCGATGATTCCTCTGATAACACTAGTTTTATACGTCCTGTTGTAACCTTTGATGCCTGACCGACGTCAATACGTAACGGACGCAGAGACATTGCACAGGTTTCTGAGAAATTTTGGGAAACAGAGTTTGTAGGGGACAGTGTAACATTATAAAGAACACCCCAGGTACACCGCAGATCAGTGTGCCATATATAGCTATACAGCTGAACCCGTATTTTTATCGGGTTTTTAAAAGCCGGTATTCCATACGATATGTTTCATCGCCTTCTGATAATACTTCCGTATCTTGCATATTCATGAATATTCCATAATAGCTAATCATAAAACCGACTTTCAACACATTCTGACCTTTCGTTCCGTTTGAAACGCGCACATTCGGAAGAACCTATGGTACAAGTCGACCATTGGCGTTGTTCCACTAATCCACAGTGTGGCGCCACTGGTACGTAACCGTGAGTTATCTTTGCCGCTCGCAAATGCAGTTTGCTATATATCACACCATTGCCGGCACTTTGGTAGTTATCGGTAAATATGCTTCAGTTAAGGCCAACATTATTTCGCTTAAACAAGTTAATAAAAAAAAACGTTGCCATGTTATTTCAGTATTATTTGGTGTGCACCAATACAAAACATATAACGTACCGTACAACATTAACAATAATATCATACGGTAATGCGAGTTAAGTGACCGTAATATAATATACGATTTCACGCTTGTAGCTGAGCCAATTTAGGATGCAAATATTTATTCGAAATAATATTAATATAACATATCTAGTCATGAAAACCGGTCGATGTTAACCACGACGTTATAACTATGTCACGTGTAGTAAAATAATTAATTTTCTATTGTAAACGTATTGAGACATAAAAAACACCAATATCACATGACACTTGTGCACATCAATATAATAACAAACATATGGTGATACTTACGCCAGCGGTAACTAGAATAAATGACACATGTGAACAGATTGAAGCTGCTACGGTCTACACAGACCTGCATACGGTGGGCATCGTTAGCTAAACATTAATTATGGACAATAACATTTCGAACAACGTCATTTGCATACGCGCGTGCGTGGGTGATGCAGACGTGTGCGCATTTCATGGCTTATACATTTGTATGTACGATTATAGCATATGGGTGGCTGTGGCTTAGTTCATAATCAGAGGTTGACGATATCATATTGGACGACAAAGATGCAACACGTGAGGTACTTCACTTTCAGCACCAGCTCAATATTTCTAGATACATTTCAACTGTTAGTGCCTGATTTGATTGTATAATTCTCGCCCGCCCGCCCGCCCGCCCGCCCGCCCGCCCGCCCGCCCGCCCGTCCGTCCGTCCGTCCGCCCGCCCGTCCGCCCGTCCGTCCGTCCGTCCGTCCGTCCGTCCGTCCGTCCGCCCGCCCGTCCGTCCGTCCGTCCGTCCGTTTAATTATTGTTTATTAACGATTACCACATTTTACAGTTGATTGATCAATATATCCGGGCAGACTAATGATCGTCTAATAACCGATGCATCCATGGGCGTCGGGAAAAATCAAAAATTTCAAAAAAGTACATGGAAAACACAAAATGAATAAAATAACATAAACATTTTTCAACAGTTCATTCAGTTAGAGCAGGTCATTACACTTGGAACAGGAATTGGAGCCGTCGGGGTTCTCTTCCGAAATTGTCAATGACCCTGTTCATTAGCTTCTGGCTGTTCACTTTGTTGCGGTGGACACTTAGCATGCAGAGGCCGGACAGACGTGTATCACTCATCGTTGATCTTAACCAGTTCTTCACCCTGCGCAGTGTGCTGAAGTACCTTTCCACTGTACATGATGTTGCAGGCAGAGTCAGTGCGATGAGGATAGCCTTGCGCACAGCAGGGAACATAGTGGTCTGCTTCACCAGCTCGATCATACCCAGAGAGTTGTCATCCAGTGGCTTATGCTTATGTACGTCATACCACGCTAGAGCTTCTTCTACAAGGTTGTCAATGCCATACATTTCCTTGACAGATGAAACGATGTGCTTGAATTCATCTCTTTCTGTTTGCTGCATTTCTCTCGGATGTAGTGCGAAAATGTGAAAATATGGCGTGTTGCATTCACCAAAGCGACTTTCCAGAGACTGGATCAAGGAATCCATGTACGGGACATAGATGGTGCGGCGATAGTACTCCTCAATGGACCCTCCCACATTCGGCGGTGGACATGGCGTGCGCATCGCCGAGCCATAGTCAAGTCTAGGCCGTGCTTGGTTAAACTGGCCGTGTTTTTAGAAACCTGGCCGTGCAAAACACGGCTGCACGGCTCGCTGGCTAAACCTCTGATTCAGGATAACATTGCCCCCCTGCATTTTTTTCTGCGGACGCCCATGGATGCATCCATTTAGTGGTAGCCTCGCAAAGTACCGTATCCAGATTTCCGGACAAATATGCCTATTAACAGCCGAACTACAACGATACATTGAGGAAATGACACATAGTTGGGAGTCATTCTGTACAAACTTGATTTACCACAATGACGAGTAGTAGTGACATTTCAAGGATCTGTCCAAACATGACTTACAACAATGACGTGTAGTAGTGACATTTCAAGGATCTCTCCAAACATGACCTGTCACAATGGCGCGAAGTAGATAAGTTTAAAGTATCTGTCCAAAAATGGTTTACCACAATGTCGAGTAGTAGTGACGTTTGAAGGATCTGTCGAAATATGACTTACCACAGTAACAAGCAGCAGTGTGTATTGACGGACGTGGTAGATATGTCAGACTGCAATCGAAACTACGGAAATCATGAGATTGTATGGAATATTCG
>JAODUO010001290.1:272500-313511 GCA_025642075.2 Ridgeia piscesae
AGCAATAGGAAAACCTTACCAATAGAGACCTGAACAAATAATGTATTTATGGATGTACATAATATTATGATAAATATTTATAATATAATTTTTGCAAACTATCCGTTTGAAAAAAGAAAAATGCGTTTCCACCTATAACTGCTAACGTCATTTTTCCCGTCATGCTCAACGAAGTTGTGATAAAAATGTTGATAAGTAAGCTAGGTAAGTTTATATACGCATACGGTTCCTGTATTAAAGTTACCGAACTGACCTTTGTGTTCATTAAACAAAACACAATTTTTTTCGTTGTTTTTACTAACTTATGTTAACCCAAACAAGTGCCATCTCTAACGCGAGATCGCGATTGTTATGAAGCGAGACGGTAAGACGGCGACATTTAGGGTGATTACTCGAAAATCGCCGACTTCACTACAATTTCAATTATGTCGGCTGTTGCGTTATCTGAAGGATGGACGTTTTTGCTTGTACGTTCAAAGAGAGACTCGATTGTACATTAATATGCATTATTTTATTGTCAACTTCATCTTAATAAATAAATAAATGCAGCTGTATATTAAATATAATAAATAAAATGGATACCTATATTTTAAACATACAACAATTATATCCAACAATAAACAAATATCGAACAACATATCGAAAATAATCACTCCGCGCATGCAAAATTCTAGTTTGGACACCGCCTATATTATCCGTATAAGATAAGGTCATGCATATTCGGTTCACTTCGCCGGACTGCGGTGGTATCCGACAAGTTCACCGTGTTTAGAGCAGAGCTACTAGTAGAACATAGAGCTGGTATTTTAGGACCACGGATACGCTGATGACGTCGCGGTCTGCTTACGTCACAATCAAACACATTATGCGCGAGGTCTTTGTCAAACTTTGTCTTTACTAGAAATGCTGAAAACGGTTAAATACATGATAATAGTTTACATTACTCCTGCGACATAGCATGTCATACAGTAAGCATTGGTACACAACTTACTTTTGTGACATTTGTAAGATTCTTCTTGGTGTAGTTTTGCGTTGACAAATGGCGCTAAATGGACGCGAGATTAAACGAGATCTGGCAGCGAGATAGAACGTAATTGGTTCCATCGGTGGGGTGGGGTGGGGTGAAAATGGGTCCCACAGTGCCTCATCTCCTATATAATAGCTCTATTTAAAGCGCGTGCATGAATAATCATAATAATCGGAATACTTAATTAATCAGTAACGTGGCACCAACATGAAAGTGATTCACATAAACACATTTATGTATCGACTTGTTGCGCAGATAACACCCAAGTAATGCATTTGATTTGCAAGACAAACGTAGCAGAGAAAGTACTTATGAAAAATTGTTACGTTTGCTCAGTAAACCTCGAACATAAGCTTTAAAATAATCCCTTTAATAGCCTACCTGTACATGCAATCATAAATACCTAGACAATGTAATGTTCTTTTAAATAAACCCAACTTGTAGCAGTAAAAAGCCAAGCATAAAAAAGTTACACGTCAACAAAGTATTCATTTTATACAATGTTTCAAAATGTCTTAGTGTCAATCAAGAAATGGTCAGCATAGTTTAAAGTTACAAGAACAGTTTTGGCGCACGCACACACGCACACACGCACGTGCATGCACATCGCGCGCACGCACGCACGCACGCACGCACGCACACATATCCACAGACACACATACAAACACATCTCGAAACGCTAAGGGTAGTTGCGCCCCTTGCATTTCGATGGAGGCCAGAATTTGGTTCTGCACCCGCAGTAATTCAGAAACATTTCTGTGAGAACTACTGCCCTTTTCCACTTAGTTGGTTAAAGGCTGTCTCTCGTGTACATGAAAATAACGCTGTCCTAAAACTATCACCACAGTAACGACGGCGAGAAAAAGATGTTCCCAATGTATTCAAATAAACAACGACGGGACGAAGTGCGCGCGGTGCTATTGGATATTTAGAGTTAAAGACAAAAACCAACTTGATAAGTTGAACATTCGTCAACCTCATTTCCATTCACCTAATATCAAAGGTACAATAATTGTATACGTATGCTTACGTTTTTACGAAACTGTGGTCGTTTGTGAGTGTTGCATGCTGGCGGGATATTTGCGTGTCCGATAGGCCGTCTTAGTAAGACTTGTACATCATCCACATGTTACTAAACATTGATAATTTGCAAGTTACCGAATTAATTCATCATTGTTAGTACAATAGCGATACAACCACCACAGTCGTGGGGTAGGAATACGGGTACGCCAATAGTAAAACAAGTTAACTGTCCCTGCTAATCGAGAACACCCCTCCGCCATACTTGTAACTTGCAATGGAAATTGCATCAGAGACGACGCCACTGAAGGCAGAATATGTTTTTTCCCACCCGCTTTGATGCCGTCAGCAAGTTGGGCAAGCATATATAGGCACACATTTGAACTTATTGAACGTAGGCATATTTTGAAAATATGTATATTCAGTCGGAATTACATTTAAATCGTATCCTGATATCGATATCTTATACATATAAGAAAGAAGACGAAACACTAGGAATTGATAAAGTATATTAACATCATAACAAGTATTCCTTTCAACTTAACCAAATTGTAGTGTGTGAATTATTTTCGTGCATAATTAAGTGCGTATAATAGTAATTTAATTCATACTAAGTTCTGGTGGAATTTATATACATACTTGCGGAATCAGTGTATCGTGTTTGTTACGCTGTATCAATAAACTTCAAAAATAGCTTCAAACTAAATCTCTACCACAGCATGACTTGCAAACTGTCGGCTAATGGGTGTTCGTCAGTGTAGTCTATACGTTAGCAATGTTGTCGTCTTTAGCAGACGTGGCCGAGTCACTAGTTCGTCTTCCGAATAATTATGTATTACCGACGGGAAACATTGCAACAGTGCAACGATATATTTGTGTCATGTGTGAGTTTAAGTAATATTATATTAAGCGCTACACAATGACAGTGTCTGAACTTTCCACATCGACTTCTTCGACAATGATACGGACCGTTGCAATCCACCCGGTGTAGCTGTCGCCTGTGTTGAATTTCGACTGGTCAGCTCCCACCCCACTCACAACGTCTCCAACGTTCCAGGCGACGTACACGTCACCGGCCGGTATACCGCGGCAGTAACCCTCCACTGAAACAGTGCAACATATCCGTATAGCGACAGTAGGGCATAGGCTGAACCCTCACACATTTAATAAGGGCGTGCGGGCGGCACGGGCGTCGATCGGTGGGGGACGGGGGGACGCGTCCCCCCACTTATCAGCGTGGGGAGGACAGCATAGGAATTGTCCCCCCCCACTTTTCAGCTCAGAAAAATTGCGAGGCATATAACCTGACTCAACACTCCTCTCTCATAAAAGCCGCTACACAGGTCTAGCTAGACAATAAACTCGCGATATGAAGTTCCGACCATGTACCCATTAGAAAATCTACTAGATAAATTGCTTGGCTGGCCACACCGCGCAACTTGATCTTACTTGAGTAAATAACCCTCATGCCGGACTGCGCCGTTGCCGGGCTCTATCAGTTTGCAACCTTGTGTTGATATTATTTATACGCTCTAGCACGGGCGTGGATCGGTGGGGGACGGGGGGGGACGCGTCCCCCCTGCTTATCAGCGTGGGGGACAGCATAGGCATTGCCCCCCCTTTTCAGTTCAGAAAAATTGCGTGGCATGTAGCGTGACTCACCACTCCTCTCTCATAAAAGCCGCTACATAGGACTAGTAGCTAGACAATAAACTCGCGATATGAAGTTCCGACCACCCATTAGAAAATCGACTGGCCACAGCGCGCAAATTGATCTTACTTCAGTAAATAATCATCATGCCGGCGTAGCACTTAATTTTTTCCGCCGTTATAAACGTTCCGATTGACGTTTCTGCGCATGCGCGATAAATGTAAAATCATTTTAATGTGCAGCGAAACGACAGTGCATTTATGGTATAAATATTACGGGTTGTTCGTTAGGATATATATATATATATATATATATATATATATATATATATATATATATATATCCTAACGAACAACCCGTAATATTTATACCATAAATGCATGTCCGTTTCGCTGCACTATGATTTTTATAATTATATATATATATATATATATATATATATATATATATATATAAAGTTATTTGTAGCAAATTAACAGGAGGCAAACAAGTTTTGAAGCATGTTTTGATAGCAAACGTGACTATAGTGCGCCATAATCCGTGACGGTTATTTAAACAAACGCAAGATGTTATTGCATTGAACGACATTTGAAGCAACTCTTCACAGTAATCACCACAGGAGAGATGACGAACAGCCCGTGGCACTCATATCAAAAATGCTTTGTCGTTTCGTTGCAAATTGGTGATTTTTTATTTATCGCGCCTCCGCAGAAACGTCAATCGGAAAGTTTATACCGACCGGAAAAATGTAAGCGCGACACCGGGCTGAGCCGCTGCCGTGCTCTATCAGTTTGCATCCTTGTGTTGATATTATTAGTAGGTTCTAGCCATCAAGCACATTATAAATTATGAAATTTGTGTTTCACATTCACCCCTTGCCTGCTTGATGCTTATCGCCTACGACCGAAGCGGCGGATTCCTGCACTTTGTGTAACTTATTCCCATTTGAGTGATGACAAATTTCTTTGCCAAAATGTAGGATTGGGAAATTCTACACAGCATGGGCGTCGATTGGTGGGGGACAAGGGGATCACGTCCCTCCACTTTTCAGGCTGAGTGGACAGCATAGGAAATGTCCCCCCACTTTTTCATAAACACAAATTTACAGGCATATAGCGAGGCTGATCACTCCCCTCTCTTAAAAGCCCTACATCGGTCTAGTAATAAAATTAATACGATTACGAGTTCAGATATAAACTTCCGACTACCCAGGTGAAAATTATTAGATAAATTACTTGGTTGGCCTCAACTAGATCTTAGTTCAGTAAATATTCATCATGCCGGGCTCTGTGAATTTGCACCTTTGTGTTGATATATTAATAGGCACTAGCCATCAAGCACATTATAGATTATTATTTTTTGTTTGTCCTGTCACCTCTTGGATTGCAGCCTGGTCGCCCTGGTGGAAACTTATATCGCCTACGGCGGAACCAGCGGATTCTTGCACTTTGTGTAATTTGATCCCATTTCAGTGATGCCAAATTTCTTTGCCAAATGGTGGGATTGGGAAGTCCTACACAGGCACCCGTGTAACATTTGTATCTTGTCACCACGGACCATAGATATAAATAGAACACACTAGTAGAACTATAGGGGAAAGATTAATACCATGGACTTAGTGCCACGGACTTATATCCAAAGGTCCAAAGTCTAGCCTCCAAATTTTCAGGGATTGGGGTGAGCCATGTCCCCTCTTCAAATATGTGTAGCCAACATAACTGTTTTAAATAGCATAACCTAAAGGCCTTTGTTTATTTTAGAATTAGCACCATATATATATATATATATATATATATATATAATATATATATATAATATATATATATATATAATATATATATTATATATTTTTTTTGGCATATATATATTTGACGCAGCTTTCCAGAGAGACGGGCTGCATCTATCTGAGAGCGGAGTTGGCAGATTGCTGTTGAATCTGTCTCTCCCAGAACAGCCACCGAAACAAAACAAACGCCAACATCAACAACAACATCGACACGTGTCAAACGCAACGAACCACGACCGATTGCCGAACGCCAGAGTGGCACCTGACGGTAAGTGGACAGTGGTCAAACGTCGTACTCGTCTGTCGATGGGCAAGTGTGCCAAATGCGGTGAGACGAACCACGTCACTGCCACCTGCAGACACCCTGGCAAAGTATTGTGTCGTCAGTGCGGGGAACGAGGACATAAAGAAAAGCATCACTCCCGTGATTAGGAAATGGGCCTAAACGATCTGGCCATGGAACTTTCCCTGAACACACAAACCGAGAACTGTGATTCAACGCGGTTTTGTGTTCCGAATCCAACAGCGGACAAAATACGTAAATGGGATCTACCTTCCCTAATTAATTTAAATGCCAGATCTTTGAACAGTGAAAAAGTGGACGAATTGCATGTAACTGTAACAACACATGATGTTTCAATTGTATGTGTTAGTGAGACATGGTTTAAAGACTATATGGATTCAAGTAGCCTTACTATGCAAGGGTTTTGCTTGGAGAGAAAAGATAGGGATCATGGACGAGCCGGTGGTGTAGCCTGCTACATTAGAAATGATTTAATGTATAAGAGATTGAATGATATGGAGGTTCATGATTTAGAAGTAATGTGGATTAAGGTTATGCCAAAGAAAATGCCTCGAAAATTCTCATGTGTACTGGTAGCATGTTTATATTATACTCCAAAGATGGAGTATTTGAAAATACGTGATCATTTAATCACCAACATTGACACTGTAATGCGAAAACACCCAGAATGTGGTGTGATCATAACTGGCGATTTCAACCAGTTGCGGGATAACTTTCTGAAAACCCACTATAGATTTGTCCAAGTAGTTAATGTTGTAACACGTGGACACGCAATATTAGACAAAATATGGACGAATATGGAGGAGGTGTACTATTTCCGAACTGGGGTCATCGGACCATAACATGGTTTTGCTTAAACCTAAAGCGAAAAACTCAGTTGATACTGGATGCGTGACACGGTTAACCGTAAGGTGTATGGGGCCAAAAGAAAAAGCCACATTCAGTATGGCTTTATCAGCCATCAAATGGGAACCCCTATTTAGGCTTGATTCATGTGCAGATCAGTATTCATATTATCAAACGGTTATTTGCAACCTGATGGAAATATGCTTTCCTACTAAAATTGTTACGAAACATACGGCTGATAAGCCACGGGTCACAAACTGGTTCAGAGACTTAGTTCGTAAAAGACAGCGAGCTCACATGAGTGGTGATTTGAATCAAGAAAAAATATTGCGTAATAAGGTCAACCGAGCCGCTTTGAAACTTAAGTAAAATTTTTTACCAAACACAAATTGCAGCAATGCATGAATGGGGCCCGATTGGTGGAAGCATATGAAAACAATAATGGGACTTAAAACAAATGGCAAATCATGCATGCAAGGTCTAGCTAACAAAACAACGGATGGTGATTGTGGCTTACTGGCCAATACAATGAATGATTTCTTTGTGTCTGTGGGGAAACCATTTGCCTCGGTTAAATAAGAGTCACAAGGTGTTCGACGTTAACGAGGAACTGCCGGATCAGTATGTGATAAGCGTTTTGTACTATTTTTTTAAAGCCTTGGAGAGTGTTAAACCCAAACAAGGCTACTGGGCCTGACAACATCCCTGCATGGGTGTTAAGAAATTATGCAAATGTTCTCGCCCCCCCTTAACTGCAATTTTAACAATTCACTAAGAGAAGGTGTACCCCCTAGGAATGGAAAATGGCCAATGTAATACCGTTGCCAAAAACAAGCCCCCCTGTGTCGATTGAAAAAGACATTAGACCAATTTCATTAACTCCAATAGCTCCAAAGGGTTTTTGAATAAATAATAATGAAATGGGTGGATGAAACAATTGAAGGTGAAATTGATGCTAAGAAATTTTGGGGGAATTAGCGGAACGTCCACAACAGACGTTCTTGTCGAACTGGTTCATATGTGGTAAAAGGCGACAGATAAATTGAATTCTTATGTCAGAGTTGTAATGCTAGACTTTAGCAAAGCGTTTGATCTTATTAATCATCATTTGTTGCTAGATAAGCTACAGTCGTATGGGTTGCCCGAAATATTTTAAGATGGATGGCAACATTTCTATTAGACAGAACTCAACGAGAAAAAATAGGAAATGAATATTCCCATTCTGGTCATCCCAATGGGGGAGTACCGCAAGGGACATTGTCTGGACCTAAATTTTTCCCTTGTTTATATAAATGATTTAAGAACGACTGTTCCATTATATAAGTATGTAGACGACAGTACGTTATTTGAAATATGCGAAAAATGATGTATCTGTTATACAAGAGTCGGTTGATATTGCTGCTAGATGGACAGAACAGAATGACATGAAAATTAATTCGGAAAAATCAAAAAAAAATAATCATTAGTTTTGCACAAGATGGCAATGTCAAAGCACTATCCCGAATATAAAGATTGATGGGAGGGATATAGCACAAGTTTGTCATGCCAAACTATTAGGTGTGACCATTTCTCAGGATCTGACATGGAACAAACACATGGATAATATTGTAAAAAAAGGCTGGTAAACGCTTGTACATGTTATATCAGTTAAAGCGTGCAGGGATTACCCAGAAAGATCTGGTCAGTGTATATGTTAGTGTGGTGAGACCAGTTCTAGAATATGCATGTCCTGTATGGCACACTAACTTGCCCCAATATTTGTCTGACAATATTGAAGTTATAAAAAAAAGGGGAAAAAAATTTAAATTTTTCCTGGATTGGGTTACGCGGAAATACTTAGACGTGTTAACCTGGATACGTTGAATGTAAGACGGGACAGCATTTGTCAAAACTATTTTGATAAAATTAAAGTTTTTCACACACAGATTAAATTATCTGCTGCCTGACAAAAGACATATCAAATATAATGTTAGACAACAAAATGTGTACCCGTTACCAGTTACTAGAACGAATAGATTCCGTAACTCCTTTATACCGTGGGCTTTATACAACTGTCAGTAAAAAGGCTATTAATATGGTATGATTTTCGGTATCAAATGTATTTCTATTGATTTTTATGATGTTTTTATGAGTTAATTGTAACCTATTGTAAAGTCAATCCAACTCAGTTGAGTTGCTAATAAAACTTGTGTTATTATGTTTTTTTTTTTATATATATATATATATAATATATATATATATTAAAAAATTTTATATTATATAAAACATAAAAATACATGCATATATGTATATATAAATTGGTCCCCCCCCCCCCCCCACTTTTAAAACCGGGTCGACGCCCCTGGGGCAAGGGGGGACCGGGGGAGGGTGGCGAAAGGGGGGACAAAATTTTTATTGTGGCGCTTATTTTTCTGTCACGGACATAAGGCAACCCCTGGAGGAGAAGCCTACTATTTTACAAAAAGCAAAACTCAGCCACCTCAAATGGAAAATTGGCATCGACGGAATATCCTCACGCACCCTTCGCAATCGAATAAGCGAAACGGTTTGAACACTGGTGACGTTTGCTGTTGAGGCTTCAGAAATATAATGTACAAAATTCGTCATCCATACATAATGCCACTACAATATATATGGAACATGCACGCGCACGCGCACGCGCACGCGCACGCGCACGCGCACGCGCACGCGCACGCGCACCCCACGCGCACGCGCACGCCACGCACGCGCACGCGCCCGCGCACGCGCACGCGCACGCGCACGCGCACCCCACGCGCACGCGCACGCGCACGCGCACGCGCACACGCACACGCACACGCACACGCACACGCACACGCACATTGGTTACCTATCAATTTTGAGGATACTACATACATAAAAAGCATGCCCACCGTATGCCGGCCGATGATTGTCAGAGGTTGAGTCACTGACGTGAAGCTGCGTGTCGATGGTTCTCGGGTCACGGCACTCTTTCCCGTTGATGGTGAAGAACCAGCGGCGAGCTGAGCCGTCTTTAGGACCAGTATGTATCAGTCGCAAGTTTCCATTCCACACGACTCGCAGCACCGTGTCATCCCGATTCTTGACGAAGTCACACGACTGTGAGGACAATACAAAACAGTGCATTGGCATCTACCATGGAGGCCAACAAACTCAAGCACCTTGCAAAGAGAAATACGAGATATCGATTAGGTTCAAGTTTTCATGTATGTGGGTACCAATGATATCGACAAGAATACCTGCATCGACAACGATCACTAAATATTATCCCTCAACGAGAGCTTCAACAAGCAAAAGCTGGAGATAAATCTAACTTTTGTCAATTTACGGATGCTGTTTGGGGAATTTGGCTTTAACAATGAACGCGACGGAGGAAAGATATAGTAACGGAAAATGAAATAATGTACCGCGTATTTAAACAAAACATGTATTTTGACTGACATACTTTGCAGCAACAGGGACAATAAAAACATAGACGCAAGTGACGATACGCAATGTGACAAGAGTACTCACAAATAGCAGACCATACTCCTTGCCATCATTCATATTCCTCTTTGAACATTGCTTCACGTGGACAATAGATCGGTTTCGTCCTAAGCATAATGATAATATAGTAATAGCAGTTTTTATTGAGGTGTACATTCTGACACCTATAGGAACAAAATAATACAATTAAAAGGTAACATGCATTGTGTTATAACTTAGTTGATATCATAAAGTTCGCTCTATTTCACTGTAAACCCGTCGAATTTACGGGCCAATAGCCTCACGTCAATCACTGCTCATTGAATCATGTCAATGACTAATTTCTGTGTATCGTCTGACACATATAAGTTCATAGTGACGATTAATATAGATACATACATTCTCACTTCCTTCCACAAATTACCAACCCTACGACAATGCAAGCATGTATTACACGAACACGAACTAGGGTCTGTCTTTTTGTATGCACACTAACCGCAATGCACATTTCATTGTAGGTGATCTGAGCATTAATAAAAAGAAACGGTCGCAGCGAAAGTGTTTTAACAATTATCGGCTTTAAAATTTGTTATTTTCTTTCGCAATTTGTATTTTCGTCTGTGAGTTCTTCGCCCGTTTTATATTCCCGCCTGTTAGTTTCTATTTGTAGATGGCAAGAAGCTTGATCTCCGTCTGTAAAGAGACCAGCAAGCCCATCGTTAACTCGTCTACCATTCGCCTCTGGCCGCACTCATTCGTGGGCACGTTGAACGGGCAGTGCGAATCTTCCGAAATCGTACTTTGTCAGTATGTCACAACAAGACGGCTAATATTAGACTGATGCGTAGAACCGGTGTCGCCATGTCGTCCTCTAATCTCCGTATGTCGCTGTGTCCGACCGACAATCTGATGTAACACTCTCTCTCCGTCTGTGAAGTCGACAGGGCAACCACAAAGTATAACACTAGTGTCACCGGAGCGCAGCAGGGCAATATGTCGGGTAAGTGTAATCTTCTAAAGACCTACACATGTCTTTGCAGGCGGTTGTACGCATCGAATTTTCGTGTCCGTAAACCAGTTTGTGTACTAAATTGTGACACGTTTCATGGTCGTGCTGTGTCTAATCGTAGACATACACCTGATCAGTGCAGCGAGGTGTCAACAGAAGTAGCATTAGATTTGTCACGTGATTGCAGATTTTTGAAAGATTAATAATCCTCATTGTGATACGTTGTGAACATATTTATGTCTTAATTACGACTATAGAATATCCTGCATTGTGCAGGTGATAAATAAAAAGTTTTAATCATTGAGCGTATTTTATCAAATTATCGCACATTTCCTAGCATGATTATATTTAGTAGATATAATATGCTTTTTGAGGGAACAGCTGCTGCATCAAATGCATAACAGACAATGGCGGGTCGCAAGTCTAACTGCATGCAGGTTTTGTTTATGTTACTTCAACCGAATCCCAATACATTGAATTTGCAGTTGTGAAGACATCTGTTTTTTTATTTTACATACATATAATTATAAAATAAGAAAACGGATGTCTTCACAACTGCGAATTCAATGCATTATGATTCGATGGAAGCAAAGTTATGTACCAAGTTGTTCTTCTTGAGGTATTGTGTGGGAACAGCGTGTTAGCCAGGGTAAGGTAGTGATTCCTAGCGGAGTCTAATAGGCGTATTCCCCTGTCGTTGGTTTCATCTAATCCAAAGCGCCCCACTGCTCTCATATATATATGTATATATATATATATATATATATATATATATATATATATATATATATATATATATATATATATATATACTATTATATATATTAATAATTATAATGTATGAAAAAAAAAAAATATGATATATATATGATATATATATATATATATATACTATATATATATATATATATATATATATATATATATATATATATATATATATATATATATATATATATATATATATATATATATATATATATTGGGATTGACATTTATATAGATATGTGCGTATACAGTTTATAATGAACGCAGTTGAATTAAGGTTAACGTGTACATTATTTCCAATGTTTTTTTTATTATACTGTTATCGATGTCAATATGACCAACCTACTGTTACCTCTGTGCAGCTATTATTACCTGTTTACATGGTCGTCATTTCATGTATCTTGTCGTTTTACTGCATGACGTCACTTGTAATAAAGATAGTGAACTGACACGTCCGATTTGCCTTAATGGAGGCATTTCTTTTATGTCAGCGAAGACAAAATATATTGAAAATGCAGATGTTTCGTGAGCGAGTAATACCTTTGCCCCAACGTCTCAAACAAAATTATGTTCTTAATTATATAGCAAAGTAAAGGTAAGTTCTTATATAGTACATTATCTAATCCTCAAGATTGCTCAAAACGCTTTACAATTTACTTCCCTGGCAGACCTGTTCAATCTGACAACATTTCAACTTCTCTGGGAAGCATCCAGCCATATGCTACAAATAATGAGTGAAGGCGGCTCGTACACATATCCACAACTGTCTTTAGCCAGGTACTCATTTATACAGCTGAAGGAACTGTGCAATGTGGAGTAAAACAAATTGCCCAAGAATTTAACACCGCAGCACAGGAATGGAATCCGGATCCTCTTACTCGAGAATCCGAAGCTGTGCCCCTGAGCCACTGCGCTCCACTCTCCGTTCCTTGGGGCAAATCGGAATTTTGCTAAATATGTACTCGTATGTCAGCTAAAAGAACATAATTTGAACTATTACACGGTGAAACATCAAGAGTGACAACAGGTTTAACGTTGTTGATTTCAGGATTACCAGTTTCAATGGATGCAATTCTCTGCTGCAGTTTGTCGTTTTCTTCTGTTAATTTTCGAATGTATACATGAATGATGATGTATGATAAACTGTATTCATGCTCTCAGCCGTTTATCAACTGGCGCTTACTGACGCATGTCGATGACATAGTTTTCTATGTCGTCACACATGACTGACTCTGCTCCCCTGTCTCAAACCTTCTGTGGTGTTATTAATACATGCACTTGTATTCTCCATTCCTTGGGGCAAATAATGACTATTACAAAAAATATATATTCGTACGGCAGCCAAAGAATGCCAATGGAATTAGTATAAACATTTTAAAATAGGTCAATTGAACGGATAAGGGTTCGGTGGAAACGGTTTGAATATCGGTCTTACCTGCTTCAATTTTCTGTAGCAGCCTTTCGTTCTCTTCGGTAAGTTTCCTTATATCCTCCGTGTGTTTCACTGCAAGGAGCTTCATCTTTTCGTTGTCCTCCGCTTGCTTCTTTGTAACCAGATTCATCTGGATCATCTGGGTCTGTAGGGCGATCATGGAACTTTTCACGAACTGGTCGTCGACCGTGTTGGGTCCGCAATTCGTCGCCGGCACCTTAAACGTGTACGAGCAGTGCGAATCTTCCGTCTGTCACACGTAAGACGGCCAACAGTAGACCAATGTATACAACCGATGTCGCCATGTTGTCCTCAAACCTCCGTGTGTGAAACCCACCGGGCCACCAGTATTTATAAAACTGGTGTTATCATACGATCTCTCGGCCCGAAACCAATTTGTGTACGCGCGGCTATATGTAGCACTGGACTCCGACTCCACATTCTAAGTAATCGTATTCAATGTTACAAAGACAGCTATGTGCACTGCATGTGTTTTGTAATAGGTCTGTAGGGCTGTGAAGTTATGACCATATCAGTGATATCAGTGAGCTCTCATGTAAAGTGTATTCAGTACGAGCCGCAGAAGCCGAGCGAATCGACGAACGGAAACACTCGGTGTTGGTGGTAGGTATATTTAGTAACTCTGCCGGAACGATGAATCACAAGTCACGTGGTGTCTGTCCTGGTTGTACAGTTAGCTGCATGTACTTGCTACATGATTCACCAACTATAGATAGTTAGTTTACACAGATTTTATCATCTGCATATGTAACAGACATATGTCGCATCAGTGAAAAATTATTATTCTTTAATTTTATTTTCATTTTGAATACATTTGAAATAAATGAATCAATATGTGGTTGTATATTTTCTCGGCATGGCTCATATATATATATATATATATATATATATATATATATATATATATATATATATATATATATATATATATATATATACATATATAAATATGTCAACTATATATGAATATATATATATATATATATACATATATATATAATACATACATATATACATATATATATATATATATATATATATATATATATATATATATATACACACACATATATATATATATATATATATATATATATATATAATATATATAATATATATATATATATAATATATACATAAATACATACATAAATACATACATCCAACATTGGTTCGCACCAATACCAAACCCATGCTACATCACTGGAAGAGAGCTATATTTAGCTTAGTTGCCTAACACAATCTGAGTATCACCCATGCAAAATGGGCAATCACATTCACGTGTAGTGGTTAATATTGTGACACATACATCTGAATGGAACCCATATTTAGTGTCAGTGTTCAAAGCCGTCAGATGGCATAATAATATTAATTCACACGACATCACTGTTTTGTATTAACTCAGATTTACGTGTATAGTAACAATAGTATACGTTTGTATAGTATATGTGCTTTTTATAACGAATCTAAGTTATAGCATATCTACACATAAAATAAATAAAGTTGAATATCATAAAGAAAAAGAAAAATAACAACGAAACGTTTACATTTGGGTTTATTTTGTGTGCAACATATTTAAGTATAACTTTACGTTTTACTGTGTTTTTTATAAGATGGTACTATTTAGAAAGTATCATTGGGTAACTGTGTACTTCAAATTTGACCTGAGAGCCAATCAGGATATCTACCCTGATATGGGATAAGGCCGCCCTGCCGGCCACAAACACAGAGCATAAAATTATAGTGTTCCCTGTGGGATGTGCGGGGCCGCATTTTCTCTTGACATGAAGTGAGACAGCTCGTTGCAGTTGAGAGTGCACATGGACCCAAACATTATATAAAAAATTATTTATAAATTTGTTGTTATATTACGTGATCGGTTAGTTATATGTCCTCTTGTTTTCTCTGTTTTATTAGTCAACTCAATATATCCCATCACAAGAACCAAATATTATTTGAGTTGTTGCAGTCATAGGATCTGCTGATGCAATGTTCTGTTGGTGTCCACATCGACCACAAGTCGACCTAGTACAGAACGTATTATTATTGGGTCGTTTTATAGTATGATTGTTTTACCAGAATCATTATTGAACAACTGATGGATCCAGCGGGACACAAAGGTAAATGTGTGTTCCTATATAACGCAATATCCAATCATCAATTATTTTTTTAATGCATTCCACTATATTTCCCTGTCAGATTTATTCAATGGAACAAATCTGACAGTGCTGCAATTAATGCGCGAATACTATTCATAGACACAAACCATTGTTGTTTAGCGAGGTTCTCATTCATATAGCTAAGTGAACTGGAACAATGTAGAGTGATCATCATCACCATCATCATCCCTGTCGGTCGCGATGCGACAATGACCGCTTCCATCACTTGAATATTGCTCTCCATTTATCTTTCTGCTGTGAGAGTGATGTGCATGAGTCGGTCTTCATGTCTCTCAGCTTCAGGTTTCTCTTGGTGGTATCCTTGAACCGGAGACGAGGGCGCCCTCTCTTTATGTGACCAGAAGACAGTTGGGAGTAGAGAATCTGGTTTGGTAGCATGTCTGGTGACATCCTCATGAGCTGTCCAGTCCGCAGGAGATTCTTTCTGATCAGAAAATATTCCATAGATGGCAGTACCGTTCAAGTATGTCCTTGTTTATCATTTTGTCCATCCAGGTTATCCTCATGATCGATCACAGATGTCGCATCACGAAAGCTTACAGCTTTTTTACCTGTCGTATGTTCACTGTTTTCGTAAAAATCGTAAAACAATAGGAGGGTGAACAGAACGATTGCACGGTATATATTGTCTTTAACCCGCATGGACACATCGTGGTTGTTCCAGAGGCTCTGGCGTAGTCGGCCGAAAAATGCCCTAGCCTTTGCCATCCTCCTATGTATTTCATCAACGTTGTCCAGGGAGATGAGTTACTACCCAAGGTTCACAAGCCCCATCTACCCGAAGCAACTGGTTGCAAGGCGTACCGTTGAGAACGCCATGCCATCATGATATCTCATAGCGTTGCCTGCAGCATAGATGACGTCATAAAGACACGAAATTAGTTCACATTTTCAGACCTAAAATAAGATATATGTTAAATTACCACATGCTGGTTGTCTTAATATTTATACGATGTTATAAAAGGTAATACAAAACCTACCAGCACTACATATTTGAATTAGGTGTTATGAATATAATTACATCGAAATCACTTAGTGCAACTAGCATTTTTTCATAATGTAACACTTAATAAGTTGTAATGACAATATATAAATGAACCGGTGGGTGCATTTCACGCGACGGAAATGTGAGATGTCAGCATTTGAATACTCTTTATTCAATATATATATATATATATATATATATATATATATATATATATATATATATATATATATATATATTACATTCATTTTATAAGAGACATTAGATAGACAATATATGGCGATATATACAAAGAGAGATATAAATATGAAGGTATGTCAAATGACTTCAAATTTTCCATAATTTATTTATATATATATACAATAAATCGCGGTTTGCTTAGATATTAAACAATATTATGCGAGAGATTTCCGTGAAGTTTTGCTTTTGCCAACAATGCTGTTAGCGGTTAAATGTGTGAATTACATCGCTACTGCAACATGACATCTGCTAGAGAAAACTGTTACTGCGTACTGTTGACACTCACTATAAAAAATTCATTTAAAGGTAATGTTCTGTAACCAGAATTTCAGCAAAATATTCTATTAAAAGCATGTTTTCAGGCAGAAATTGTATTGACCGCTTGGAGTTAACTAGGCAAGCTGGATACATTACCTCGTGCCTGTGAGGTAGTACCTGTTTTTTTTTTTTGCATTCATCTTTGAGTTAATTTAGAGTCCATATAGTATTAACATTATGCATATCTACACCGTGTTTCTACAAATAATGGGTATATTGAATGAATACTGCGTAACGAAGTAACGTGACGTTGGTAGATGACACCACGAGGTCCGAGTTGCGTAACGGCGCAGCCTGATTTATTGCTTATGTCAGTTCCCCATTATCAGAGCTATTGGACTGGGAGCTGGTTAATTCTGGGATTTCAACATGGAGGCGCCATTTTGAAAATTGGCAGCGTCCTGATATAACCAATT
Organism: Ridgeia piscesae; assembly: GCA_025642075.2. Taxonomy (NCBI): domain Eukaryota; kingdom Metazoa; phylum Annelida; class Polychaeta; order Sabellida; family Siboglinidae; genus Ridgeia; species Ridgeia piscesae. Next base: position 289,969 of record JAODUO010001290.1, read on the forward strand.
GCGTTCAATCTGGCCCCCATTTCTCGCTCAATCTCTGACGTCTCGTCGATTTAGCGCCAGTTTTCAACGAAAAGCTACACCATGAACAATATCTTACTGATATCACAAGAATAAAATTGTGTACACATGTTCGCTCGCAGAAGTAATATAAAAGTATTCATATATTAGTTTTAGTCGTTATCAACATTTCTAACAAAAGGCAGAGATTGACGCAAATCTCACACATAATTTTGAGTGTGACGTAAGCAAACAGTGACATCATCAGTTATCAGAATATATGGTTCTGATTTTTTTCTTCCATAGTGATGATCCGTTTTCGTGGTCGTAACCTATTTTATTCGAAAATTCATCCAAAATAGTATAGTGTTAAACTTCGTTTATCGGTGTCCTTATAATCAACACAACGTTAGCAAAACAATCGCTGTCAGTATTCAAAATGGCGTGGGTCCAAAGAGACCTAACTCTTTGATTTACTTGCGCTGCCATTAATTAGCAATTTTAACGACATGACGTCATAATGATATAATAGAGTACTCTTCTATATCAATTAATTCACACATTACCCCAAAGGGGAGATTACTTTCCCAAAGTTCGGTGGGAAAGTCGGAAAATGGGACAATTGGTACCACAAATTTGAGTTCCTCGCGACCCACTACAATTGGGACGATCCCGAGCGGTTTGTAGGTCTCGTGTCATGTTTGAAGGTCCCTGCACTGACAGTCCACCGAAGCTTGTCCCAGACACACGCAACATATATACACAGTGTATTGCTGCTCTCCAGGAGAGATATGGGAGCCGGAGACCCGCCCTAATAGTTACACTTTAGGCAGATCTGTCCACTGTGTGACAGGAAGAGGGGGAGAGTATGGACACGTTTGGAGATTGGGTCTACGTCCTGACCAACCAAGCATATCCCGACTTGGTAAATGCTCCAACCCTCCTCCAAAGCCTTGCGGTATATGCATTCCTAAAATGACTTACTGATAGGAACGTGGCACAAGTGGCCATGAAGATCCGCGACAAATTTATCCAGGAAGCAGTTGTAACAGTAACGCACACTCAGGGCGCGTCAGGCATATGCGGTAACCAATGAGTGCCCACCTGCTCGGCAGGTCTCTTTCGATGATAAGCCTAAAGTAGAGGCGCCTTCGACTGACATGGACCTGCTCCACGGGGTAGTTAGGCAATTCCAACAGTTCGCGGTTACAGGCAAGGTAACACACACGAGTGATGCTTGTTACACTTACAGATCACGGTAATGTGCAACGAGGAACAGGGCCACAGCCACATGCTATAGTTGTGGTGGGATCGGGGATTATTTCTTCGAATGTTCAAACCGCCACCTTCCCCATTATCACGGGAACAATTTTTTACGTTATCACGGGAACCATCTTCCTCGTTATCACAGGAACCATCTTCCACGTTATCACGGGAACCTTTTTACGTTATCACGGGAACCATCTTTCACGTTATCACGGGAAAATATCTTCCCCCTTATCAAGGGAACCATCTTCCCCCTTATCACGGAAACCATCTTCCTCTTATCACGGAAATCATCATTCCCGTTGTCACGGGAACCATCTTCGCCGCCTTCATCACAATAAACACCGACCCCATCATTACGGGAACGATCTACCCCATCGTCACGGAAACGAGGCCACAGTAGCAAGTCACAGTGCTGCTACATCGCCAGCATCAAGCGTCACTGATTCCAATCTGAATAGCGTGAACGCAGTGTCATCTAACAGATGCCGAGTTTGGTTTTGTAGATCAACCACCGAACGAAAGACGACAGGATCAAGCCAAGCCTTGCCCAATAGGGAGTGCGTTGTGAGACAAAATGCTTGACGCCGGGTATGATATAATCAATGCCGTCAACACCGATGGGTTGACAGCGTTGTGTCACGCTGTCGTCGACGTCACTGCATCGTTCGCGAGGACATCAACCACCAGGTTCGACTGCAGAAACATTTCCAGTCATGCAAGCCAGAATACACATACGCCCAGTCACAAATAGCGCTAAGAGCATAAATACCCTCCCTACCAGGTACATAGTCATAACAGTGACTGTTCGGGGCTGAGTGATGGCCGACATTACAACTGCGTTGTGCTGGAACAATTATATGACAGAACGTCTCTTACATCATTACACCCATATCAGGTATAATCATACCAAGGGCGGGTATAATCATACCCATATCAGATATAGTCACACAAAGGGCGGGTGTAATCATACCCATATCAGGTATACTCATACCAAGGGTGGGTGTAATCATACCCATATCAGGTATACTCATACCAAGGGTGGGTGTAATCATACCCATATCAGGTATACTCATACCAAGGGTGGGTGTAATCATACCCATATCAGGTATAATCATACCAAGAGCGGATATAATCATACCCATATCAGGTATACTCATACCAAGGGTGGGTGTATACCCATATCAGGTATAGTCATACCAAGAGCGGATATAATCATACCTATATCAAGTATATTCATACAAAGGGGTGGTATTATCTATGTGGCAGAACGTCTCCTCTATAATTACACCCATATTAGGTATAATCCTACCAAGGTCGGGTATAATCATACCTATATCAGGTATAATCATACCAAGGGCGGGTATAATCAAGCCATATCAGATATAGTCACACCAAGCGCGGGTATAATCATACCCTTATTACGTATAGTCATACCAAGGTCGGGTATAATCATACCCATATCAGGTATAGTCACACCAAGGGCGGATATAATCATACCCATATCAGGTATAGTGATACCAAGGGCGGATATAATCATACCCATATCAGGTATAGTCACACCAAGGGCGGATATAATCATACCCATATCAGGTATAGTGATACCAAGGGCGGATATAATCATACCCATATCAGGTATAGTGATACCAAGGGCGGATATAATCATACCCATATCAGGTATAGTGATACCAAGGGCGGATATAATCATACCCATATCAGGTATAGTGATACCAAGGGTGGATATAATCATACCCATATCAGGTATAGTGATACCAAGGGCGGATATAATCATACCCATATCCGGTATAGTGATACCAAGGGCGGATATAATCATACCCATATCAGGTATAGTCATACCAAGGGCGGGTATAATCATACCCATGGAAGGTATAAACATACCAAGGGCGGGTATAATCATACCCATTAAAGGTATAAGCATACCAAGGGCCGGTATAATCATACCCATGAAAGGTATAAGCATACCCATATGGCAGTATGTCTCTGCACTGTGCCCCGTTGATACGCCGCCTACTCTCAGCAAACGCCCTCCGTGTAATGTGATGACAATCTCTCAACTGTATTACGTGTTATCCGTGTGACTGATTTCAGCGGTTGTCATTACAGCCATGCGCATAATAACAACGCGACCCAGGGAGCGTCAGTCTGATTGATGTCGACTAGTGACTAATATGGCGCCAGCTGGTGCCTCTTGACTTTCTTGTTGCAGTGGGAACGACGCAATAATAATTGCTCTCCAGTGCGGACTTGAGGTTAACCATGCGTGACGTCGCCGGACGCTTGACTGAATCACTGTTTGGTTGAGACGATGTCGTCACTGATGTTTCCGACCACCGCGGTGACGTGGAAGGACGCGAGGACGTTGCAAAAGAAACGACGGATGCGGGTTGCGACGTCAGTGGCTACTCTGCCGGTGTCATAGACAGTGGTATATGGCGGAGTAACAGAGCATGCAAACATTGTGCATGTCCATACAACGATGTGCGGACCTCAGACTTCACCTGCGAAGACACTCAAAAATATGTGTCTTGGAATATTCCTTGAAAACGTATTCGGCAAATGTGAACATTATCTCATCTGGTAGCACAAAGACTCGTGCCATGTGGTGTTTGATACACTAAACTGAACAGTAATTCTTATTATAATGACATTCGTACACATGCAGTGACACTATATCGACAACGACTTTCAACAAGACTCCACGCTACAGGCGAACTTTCGCACAAGTGTGAACTTTAGTAATTGCGTGAACTGTTTTATTAATTGTCTTTATTGCATTTTGTTTTCGTTTATATGTTATAGACGTTCCGTGGTTACGTTCCAGCGGTTCCACTACTCTAAAATATAAGGAGGGAAGAGTGTAACAGGGTGTTAACTAGCCTCGGTTACCCAGGCTCATTGAGAAGGACTAGAAGTCATGGAGTTACATTAGCAAAGAAACAGTGTAGACTAAAGTTTTAATTTTCACAAATTACACATATTACCAGCTGATTGTGTAGGTGCTAATAGTGTTAATAAAAGAATTGACACATGCCTAAGACAGGCGTGGTATACTTAGATAGATAGGTTGAACTGTGTGTGTGTGTGTGTGTGTGTGTGTGTGTGTGTGTGTGTGTGTGTGTGTGTGTGTGTGTGTGTGTGTGTGTGTGTGTGTGTGTGTGTGTTGTGTGTGTGTGTGTGTGTGTGTGTGTGTGTGTGTGTGTGTGTGTGTGTGTGTGTGTGTGTGTGTGTGTGTGTGTGTGTGTGTGTGTGTGTGTGTGTGTGTGTGTGTGTGTGTGTGTGTGTGTGTGTGTGTGTGTGTTGTGTGTTGTGTGTGTGTGTGTGTGTGTGTGTGTGTGTGTGTGTGTGTGTGTGTGTGTGTGTGTGTGTGTGTGTTTGAATGTATTCTACGATATCGATAATGTTAGGATGACGAATCATGACGTGAGCGGCGACGTTTCGCACGTGCCACGAGACTGAGCTAAACGTACAGGGGAAGTGATAATTCTTTTTGAACACTAACATTATTCATTCTAAATTTAATTATACAATAGTAAGTTATCATTGTGAAGGGAATCTTGCTTATACGATATCACATTTATTTGTCATGCGTGTATTGGTAAATACAAACTTAACTTGATTTTGCAAATGGGTTGTTAGACACATGAATTTGGTAAAACATGTTGCCGCCACAGCGCCGTGGAACGCGTTACAACGCTTCCTTGCCCGCGATAACGTAGAATACCGGATAATGTAAAATACACCATTTGATATTATCGAACCTTATGTGATTAAAATAGGTCTGTATATCACGCAAAACTTTTATTTCGCAAAGTAAACAAGGAACCGCCATATAGTATACCTTGAAAGTAAACTGGGTAAAGCATGTATATGATAAAAATGGATAACGTAGAATACATTCTTAACGAGGACGCTGTTTTATGCCACTTCGATGTCTTCTGACGATCAGAAAAAAATACTATGCTTATGGCTTTTGATTTTAGGTGACAGCCCAATGAATATGTGTTATCTAGACATATCTTCCAGTCAGGTAACACTTCATTGGTACACAGTTATGATATAAATTATGCGGATAACGTAAAATACATGACTTTTGTGGACAAGCTATACACATGTGTAAGGTAAGGAAAACATATGCGAATGTTTTAGAGAACATCATAAAATAATAGGTATGTATTCATAGAATGAACTAAAACAATTAGTTAAGCAGCTAACAGTTGCTGAATATTACGAATACCATCCTTTTTAATACTATTCTTTGCTGTGGACAAGCCAATTTTTTTTCTGTTATTTCGTAGACGCAAACTCATAGAAATTATTATACCACCATAGAAAGACGACTATTGCAAGAAAGAGCAAGCCGAGCTCCATTTAACTAAGCTATTTATATTCCTATTAAAGCCATGCCACTGTTTTTATAGACCAAAGACACAATATTTGCTACTGGCGACGTGTTTGGGTCTTTCAACCATATGCTACAATAATTGAAACGAATCCCGTGTTTGGTTGAACAATGTATTGCATTGTGGAGACAAGGAGTTCTGGTCAAGTTAATCTGCTATGGTTGCTATATCACAGATAGAATTCAAACTACTGATCCTTCGTATGCAGCATATATGTAACAGCTTCCTGTCTAAAGTGTGGTTGCTCTAATAATAATAATAAGACACTTTATTTATATATTAAAATCCAAAGTACAAACTCTGTTCAGTAGTTTTTACTGATTATAAGAAATAAATATGAAACTACAAGTAAAATCATGTGAATACGTATAACTAAATCACTGTTGTACGAAAATTGAACTAGATAAACTATAATTAATCAGAGATGGCATATTGTTGTAATTTATATTACGCCAATGTAGTCAATAAATATAAGTATATAATATGTGTGTATAACTATTTTAGGTTGTATATAAAATAACTATAGGCCCTGTAGGCAATTACAGCATAAATAAATATATAATATTATAGATAGTAGCTAATTAATAATAAATGACTACAGCAATCCAATATATGTGTCAACTGTAATTTATTAATAAAACAATATATATGGGAACTAGTAAACTTTTAATAAACATAAATAGTAACAACTATGTGCTACTTGATCTAATTACAAATAAACTTAAAGGGTGAAACGTTTAGAAAAAGTAGACATTACAAGCAATCTAAGCTTGAAATAATGTTCCAGCATCACACATGTGAGACAGACACCGTCAACTCAGCAGTTGCAGCTTGCTGAAACCATTCGCATTTTCTTCCCGTAACTCTCCCATCACGTTTCTTCAGTTCACATTTCAGACGTGCTAAATATATTTATTCATGTTGCGACATAATGATCATAATTTGTACTAAAAACAAATGAAAAGTCTAATCTTATTTACGCCTTGCGCCACCTGGCGAACATAGCCTGAAACTGACTTATAAAGGTCTCCCATTCCCTACGTAAAAGTGAGGGGCACAAAAGTGCTGCCACCTCACGGCGCTGGGACAATCATGACAAGACGGGAACCACCCGACACAAAAGTATCACACAGCATTTACAGGTCTTATCGCTAAATAACAATGAGTCGTATGGCTATTCGTTTAAACTCTATCATTTCCGGATTCAGTTACTATTAACATTGACATTGGTAGGGTCAAGTATAGGCAAGTCGTTCATGACGTCACTGGCCTGTTGTACGGTATTAAAGGCAGTGCATGTTGCAGGACTTCGTTTTATAAGGTGACAGTGTAATATCGCCCGGTCGTCTGCTAAGTTTTTTGTTAGCTAAATAATTAGTCGTTAGAGACAACTGAATAGAAGAGTAGAAATTGGTACACTGGTTAACTCGCTTTCTACCCATAATGTGCAGTTTTCACAAACAAATTTTGAATTTGTTTAGCGTATCAACATTATTAATTAGAACTGCTTATTTCATTCAATGATAGTGGTCAGGGTCGTGGCAGGCAAATACAATGTTAGGGACCTGCAAATCCGTTAAGGGCGCGTCGGTAGGTCGGCTACAATTTGTGCCCACAAGGCTTTCTGTTCGAGGGGAGGGCCAGGGAAACTCCTTGTAAGACCCTCGCATTAATCGTATGATGGTGAAACCACATTTTTCTGAGACCCAAGATGACAAGAGAATGCTACCGTGTGAATTTTAAATGCGTTATTTGATTTTGATGAGTGAATATGCGATGTTCGGATAATTATATCTTTGTAGCACGTTGAGGAAGTTTTCTGAAGTTTGGCTAGTAGTTAGATGAATATTTAATAAGAAGACCCTGACAATTTCATACAAATCGCATGTAGCACATTGTAGCTAAGTCGTTTTGAATTAACCAACCATTTCTTTCAGGATTGTGCTGACGCAATGACGACCATTTTTTAGTAATCTAATACATAATCTAACTGCTTCTTTGAACACGATACTATTTAAAGACACTATTTAGGCATGCATGTATATTTAAATATATAACCTTTCTAATGAGGTTAATATTTAAAAGTTAGGTGCTAATTTGAGCATAATATCAATACATATTGGCATAGTGAGATTTGCTATGCTAATCAATACGCTGCTTATGGTGACTGGTTCGTTTAAAATTTATTTACAGAGAAACATCGCCAAGAAACATGTCAAGGTTGACAAACAGATCTGCTATAGAAATATGTACTAGATATATTTATTTTATTATATACTGCTAATAAAGCATATGCAAAGGTTACTGAACTCTAGCAAAACAGTATTTGTACTGAGCCTGTTATATACGTACTTGTATCAATACTTACATAAAATTTGTTACTGAAAAGTCTCACAAGAAAATAGTAAATTATGTTAAGAGTACATTGGATTCCATCGTGGGTGCAGAACAATTTACTGGGCCTTAGAGATAGTTGACTGGAAAAAGTTGCTAAAAGTCTGACAAATAATCAAGAAAATAGTCCAAAATTCATAATAATAAATAGGTAATACACTGTATTGGATATAAAATTATATTTCAAGGTCATACCCATCTCAATGTCACACTACATTGAGGTCAAACAAATATTTGTTTTTACAAATATATCTGACAAACTATAAGGTTATAGCAGTTTGCAAGTGCATTTCAGTTGAGTGATTCAGACCCGGTATGAACGTATGCGACACAGCAGGCTGTGCAGTGGTCACAAATTTGGTATCATTTTCTGAAAGTTTAAGGTTTTGAATGCATTAAAATATTTAAATTCTGTAGATCTTGTTACCTACTATACAATCAATGTGTACCACCATAATTAAACATGGTAAAGTTATTTTTAATTTTTTTGCAGGTCAAATTTATAAATATGTCAATGTCAAATTTATAAATATAAAATAAGTAGTAAAATTGTTTTTAATTACTAAGATATCAATATAAAAATAAAGGTAATCTTCTAGTTACCTGGCCTAAATTATTAGAAAATTTCAAAATGGTTTTGCCACCTTTTTTCAATGTGTATGTTTTTGAAATGTCATTCTACATCTATTCCGGTACACAGAAACTTTTAAACATCAAGTCGATGGGCATGAGAGTTAACGCATCCCAGACTCATCAGATCTGCAAAGACAATGTTTTGAGATTTGTGGATCCAAACCTAACGCTACATCATTAATTTTTATTCTGTATAAAGTAGATAACATTTTTTAAAGTTTAAATTTAGAAAATGTTGCTAATTGTTTTTTATTTTGACTTTTAGATGCGCTAACTGCTCACGCCCTGTGACATTGGCTTGTTTAAATGTTGATGTGATAGCAGTACATCGATCTAAAACCAATTAATTATTTTTTATTTTACTTCTTTATACCGGAAATGACGTAGAATGACATTCCGAACATATACAAATAGAAAAAGGAGGTAAAATAATTTTGAAAAAGACCCAAGTAGTTTATGCCAGTTAATTGGAAAATTACCAAAATAAATTATGCTTCGAAATAGGTATCACATAATTATGTGTTTATAGTTTACTTCATGTCATAAAACACATCTCGACTGGCTTATATGTATGCTAGTTAACCGATTAGCACTAAAGGTCGGGCATTGATGGTCACCCCGAATCTCATCAGGTTGGCCATAGCTGGTCAGTGAATACAGCACAGTGTTTGAATTCGGTTTACGTGGTTGCATCTAGTGATTAAGTGATGTAATAAATGCCACACCTATTTAGACATAATTATAATTATTCCATTCTTAAAAATATTTACCACGTTTTTGAATATTTAACAGCAATAGTTTTTGTTTTTGGACATTTAAAAATGTCCTCCAGCCAGGTTGGCCACATATACAGCTAAAATGTGTAACATATTATAATAAATTATATACCAATGTGTAGATGGTTTAATGTTCTTTTAAATAAACCCAACTTGTAAGTTGTAGCAGTAAAAAGCCAAGCATAAAAAAGTTACACCTCAACAAAGTATTTTTTTACAAAACGTTTGAAAATGTCATAGTGTCAATCAAGAAATGGTCAACATATTTTAAAGTTACAACAACAGTTTTGACACCACGGTGTAGGTACTTTTATTATCTACAACATGCATACAACATGCAATTGCGAGAATTGAATAACAAAGGCGCTAGAGCAAAGGAAATGGCGCAAGCAATATTTTTAAACATCTAGATCAAATATTTGAGGAGCCACAAGCTTCACATTAAAATCGGCTGAGTGCAAATGGGTTAACGTGCATGTGCCTAGTACCACAACATTTAGTGCTGGAGAAGGATTTGATCCTACATATAGGCCTGGTTCCATTACACACATGCTCACGTGATCATCTTGTGTGGGCAACTGTAATCACCTCAGTGGGGCATTCCATTACTAGAATATGCGCTTAGTGCATGCGCAGATAATATGGCACACTGCACATACCAGTTCGTAGCGGATTTATGTGTCATATATTATGTAAACATGGACAAAAACAAACACCACCATCAGACTACTGCACTGACCACAAGAGGTATACAAATGTGGAATGTTTTAGCAGTTGAAATAACTTGATTATAAAGTTTATTACAACTTGTAAATAACTAAGGTTGTTATTATGTACTTATACTTGTAAGGGTTGACCACAGTGTCAAGTTTAAAAAAGAATTGTGACTTACTTTACCAACGCACACAAACTCTATATTTGCTAGTGTATGAATGAATTGTGTAGACCATTATTAATTTATTGTATTTCATATTATATTATGTTTATCTAGTTTTAGAAGGGCATGCCTATATAAAACTACCACACACCACACTGTGCGCGTATCGTATTGCGTATTGTACATGTTTTTGTTGTTGAATAAATGCACATTCATTATTTTTTTTAGAATGGATTGCTAAAGCTTTCTAATCATTTTGACACCATTATGACTACAGTGTAGTCATAATGGAGGGCATATATATATATGTGTGTGTGTGTATATATATATATTATATATATATATATATATATATATTATTATATATATACAATTATTATGACCATATTCTTTACTTCTTAGATGTGGTGTGTGTTTAGAAGTGAAACTATGCAGATTGGTTGATCGATTGACAATTACATTTTGCTCGATATTTTCAATGTATAATTTCAATTCACAGCAAAATTTCACACACCATTTACATCAATCTTACAATATGTGACGATATATGTACAAAGGATACAAGATAGAAAGGATGAAAATAAATAAAGTTACAACATACATTAAAAAGATACGAGAACAATGTGCATTTAAAATGGTAGTTCATGATTCACATAAGGTCTGGACCTAGTTACCATACTTTGTCAAACACCAGCTTTAGTCTGTTTGCTGTTAGCATGGAAATATGTTAACTATATCATTATAAACTATGTCATTGGTGATGTCTGTTGCAGTGGTGGGAACAAAATGCCGAAGATATACACTAAAACTGGTGACAAAGGTTTGTATCGTGAACACAACTGACAATATTTTGAATATTTTTTGAAGACCCTTTTTACTTCTTCATTTGTTTACGCGTCCACAAAGAGTTTTACCCATCCAGATGACGGGTGGACAGATCTCTGCATAAAGCTATATCCCACAACCTTCCATCTCTGCCACAACCTCTCCTATCTTCCATCTCTGCCACAACCTCTCTCCTATCTTCCATCTCTGCCACAGCCTCTCTCTTATTTTCCATCTCTGCTACAGCCTCTCTCCTATCTTCCATCTCAGTCACTGCCTCTCTCCTATCTTCCATCTCTGCCACAGCCTCTCTCTTATTTTCCATCTCTGCTACAGCCTCTCATATCTTCTGTCTGCCACATACTCTCCTATCTTCCATCTAAACCACTGCCTCTCTCTTCTACATTCCATTTCTGTCACAGCCTCTCTCTCATATCTTCCATCTCTGCCATGGCATCTCTCTCCTATCTTCCATCTCTGCCACTGCCTCTCTCGTCTACATTCCATTTCTGCCATGGCCTCTCTCTCATACCTTCTATCTCTGCCACATCCTCTTTCATGCCTTCCATCTCTGCCACAGCGTCTCTCTCATACCTTCCATCTCTGCTATGGCCTCTCTCTCATACCTTCCATCTCTGCTATGACCTGCCTCTCATACCTTCCATATCTGCTATGTCATCTCTCATACCTTCCATCTCTGCTATGTCCTGTCTCTCATACCTTCCATCTCTGCTATGTCCTCTCTCTCATACCTTCCATATCTGCTATGTCCTCTCTCTCATACCTTCCATCTCTGCTATGTCCTCTCTCTCATACCTTCCATCTCTGCTATGTCCTCTCTCTCATACCTTCCATATCTGCTATGTCCCTCTCTCATACCTTCCATCTCTGCTATGTCCTGTCTCTCATACCTTCCATCTCTGCTATGTCCTTCTCTCATACCTTCCATATCTGTTATGTCCTCTCTCTCCTTCCATCTCTGCTATGTCCTCTCTCTCTACCTTCCATCTCTGCTATGTCCTCTCTCTCATACCTTCCATCTCTGCTATGTCCTCTCTCTCATACCTTCCATATCTGCTATGTCCTCCCCTCTCTCATACCTTCCATATCTGCTATGTCCTCTCTCTCATACCTTCCATCTCTGCTATGTCCTCTCTCTCATACCTTCCATCTCTGCTATGTCCTCTCTCTCATACCTTCCATCTCTGCTATGTCCTCTCTCTCATACCTTCCATCTCTGCTATGTCCTCTCTCTCATACCTTCCATATCTGCTATGTCCTCTCTCATACCTTCCATCTCTGCTATGTCCCTCTCTCTCATACCTTCCATCTCTGCTATGTCCTCTCTCTCATACCTTCCATATCTGCTATGTCCTCTCTCTCATACCTTCCATCTCTGCTATGTCCTCTCTCTCATACCTTCCATCTCTGCTATGTCCTCTCTCATACCTTCCATCTCTGCTATGTCCTCTCTCTCATACCTTCCATCTCTGCTATGTCCTCTCTCTCTCATACCTTCCATCTCTGCTATGTCCCTCTCTCATACCTTCCATCTCTGCTATGTCCTCTCTCTCATACCTTCCATATCTGCTATGTCCTCTCTCTCATACCTTCCATCTCTGCTATGTCCTCTCTCTCATACCTTCCATCTCTGCTATGTCCTCTCTCTATACCTTCCATATCTGCTATGTCCTCTCTCTCATACCTTCCATCTCTGCTTGTCCTCTCTCTCCTTTCCTTCCATTCTGCTTGTCCTCTCTCTCATACCTTCCATTTTGCTATGTCCTCTCTCTCATACCTTCCATCTCTGCTATGTCCTCTCTCTCATACCTTCCATCTCTGCTATGTCCTCTCTCTCATACCTTCCATCTCTGCTATGTCCTCTCTCTCTCATACCTTCCATCTCTGCTATGTCCTCTCTCTCGTACCTTCCATATCTGCTATGTCCTCTCTCATACCTTCCATCTCTGCTATGTCCTCTCTCTCATACCTTCCATCTCTGCTATGTCCTCTCTCCCATACCTTCCATATCTGCTATGTCCTCTCTCTCATACCTTCCATCTCTGCTATGTCCTCTCTCCCATACCTTCCATCTCTGCTATGTCTCCTCTCTCATGCCTTCCATCTCTGCTATGTCCTCTCTCTCATACCTTCCATCTCTGCTATGTCCTCTCTCTCATACCTTCCATATCTGCTATGTCCTCTCTCTCATACCTTCCATATCTGCTATGTCCTCTCTCTCATACCTTCCATCTCTGCTATGTCCTCTCTCTCATACCTTCCATCTCTGCTATGTCCTCTCTCTCATACCTTCCATCTCTGCTATGTCCTCTCTCTCATACCTTCCATCTCTGCTATGTCCTCTCTCTCATACCTTCCATCTCTGCTATGTCCTCTCTCTCATACCTTCCATATCTGCTATGTCCTCTCTCATACCTTCCATCTCTGCTATGTCCTCTCTCTCATACCTTCCATCTCTGCTATGTCCTCTCTCATACCTTCCATCTCTGCTATGTCCTCCCTCTCATACCTTCCATCTCTGCTATGTCCCTCTCTCATACCTTCCATATCTGCTATGTCCTCTCTCTCGTACCTTCCATATCTGCTATGTCCTCTCTCTCATACCTTCCATCTCTGCTATGTTCTCTCTCTCATACCTTCCATCTCTGCTATGTCCTCTCTCTCTCATACCTTCCATCTCTGCTATGTCCTCTCTCTCATACCTTCCATCTCTGCTATGTCCTCTCTCTCATACCTTCCATCTCTGCTATGTCCTCTCTCTCATACCTTCCATATCTGCTATGTCCTCTCTCTCATACCTTCCATCTCTGCTATGTCCTCTCTCTCATACCTTCCATCTCTGCTATGTCCCCTCTCTCTCATACCTTCCATCTCTGCTATGTCCTCTCTCTCATACCTTCCATCTCTGCTATGTCCTCTCTCTCATACCTTCCATATCTGCTATGTCCTCTCTCATACATTCCATCTCTGCTATGTCCTCTCTCTCATACCTTCCATATCTGCTATGTCCTCTCTCTCTCATACCTTCCATCTCTGCTATGTCCTCTCTCTCATACCTTCCATCTCTCCCATGTCCTCTCTTGTACCTTCCATCTCTCTCATAGCTTCTCTCTCACCTTCCTTCTCTGTCATGGCCTCTCTCTCTCCTACCTTCCATATCTGTCATGGCCTCTCTCCTACCTTCCATATCTGTCATGGCCTCTCTCCTACCTTCCATATCTGTCATGGCCTCTCTCCTACCTTCCATATCTGTCATGGCCTCTCTCCTACCTTCCATCTCTGTTGTGGCCTTTCTCTGCTGCCTTCAAACTCTGCCATGGCCTTTCCTACCTGTCATAGGCTTGATTTCGCTCTTTAAGATACATTTTGCTCCATAACGTTGATCTTGTCTACTGAAAACGCTCAACTACATTACATGCTCCTGGGACACGTAACAAGGTGTATCATGGAAATAATGTCCTCAGTTATATGGGTTCTTCTGTGGTAAAAAACATTTGACATTTTTACAACAGATTTTGTTGAATGATGGATTTTATTAGCTCTTAATCACTGTGAAAAGGTTCCCTTCATTTATTATTGATAGCAAATTAACCTGGTTGTACATCACAGGTACATCAGCCACCTTCACTGGAGAACGCAGGCCCAAGGATGATGTTGTCTTCGAAGCTGAAGGGACAACGGACGAACTGAACTCAGCCCTTGGGTGAGACTTCTGCATATACTGGTAGACTGACAAGGAAGCAGCAGTACTGAGAATTGTCTAAGTCTAGTTTAAGGCTGTTCTTTCATGGTTGCTATTCGATCAATGGATTTATACAACTCTGGTTCCAAACTGAAACATGGCAAACAATTTTGGAACACCATGAGATTTGATTGAAAGGGGTTCTTTATTGTCTCAAGTTGTAATAAAAAGGGATTCATTGAGAATATAAAACATGTCATAATGTATACAATTTTTTATTAAAATATAACAATTTTATGTAAGAATCCCTTTTGTGTCCCATATAATTTCTAGTTTGGACTCAAACTGCCAGTTTTATCCATAAATGGCATGGTTATTAATGATTATTAAAACACAATTCTAATGAAATAAATGCATACAATTACATGAAATTTTATATAAACTGGAGTAAATACATTACATATAATTTATAAAGTTTTCAAATAATTCCTTTTAATTATAATTTGGCCACAAACAAATCTCTTTTTTGTGACCCAATTTATTTCTAGTTTAATGATGGCACTCATTTATATCACTGGCTTCCACAGAAGCTATTTACTTTGTAAAAGGCACACTTTTGATTGTTTAGTTCTATAAAAGACTGACGAACAACTGTGCCCTGTTATTACTCTCAAACATTGAGCTCTGCTGACAGTGGATCAGACTTGGAGATGGTTACAGTGATCTTAGTATACAGAACCATCACTGCATGCACTACAGCTAAATGTAATATGCCGATGCAGCTGATCTGATAGCAGCTTACATCAATCACCAAATCATTATATTTAGAACATTATTAGGATATTCACATCAGAAGAATTAATCAGTTGATAACTTATAATAATAATTAATTTGGTATTGCTACATTCCATTAAATTCCAGTTCATGTGTTTAGTTATACTGTATATTCCATTAACTCGTGATTGTTTGTCAGTCTGGCGATGGAGCACTGTAATGACGCAGGCCTGGACCTGACAGAGAGACTCTCCCTAGTACGTACACAAACACACAGAGTGTCCACTGTAGCCTACACAGAAACTACTTGTACTCTTGCTATTTCTCATGTTACCACAGTCTATAAACTATGTTGGTTAATGTGGGCTGAACATTTAGCAAATCTTAGAAAAGCTAACAATGGATAAATCTGGGGACTGTTTCACTCTTTTATAGAAAATCCATCCAAAACAGAATCTGATGGAGACGTGTTGTCAGAATGTGTTTTGCTAATATGACCAGTAAATTAATCTTAAGACAGAGCGCTATTTCAATTATGATTTGATAATCTAGAAAAATGACACAATTTGGCAGAACTGATTGGACACATAAAAAAAAATTTGAAGATACGTCCCCCAACCACTTTTCAACAACATTACTTTGATTCTGTGTGTGAAAAAATGAAACAGTCTTAGTATAACCAGAGAACACAATTTTCATGTTACACATGTCACATATGTACAATCTTGAAAACACCCTGATTTTGGACCTTTAGAGAAAAACAAAGGCTTCACAGAACAATACATAATATTAACAGATAATATCATTATACATTACAAATTATATTCTAGCATTTTTAGTTTTAATGAACAAACAATTTCCCTTGCTAATAATGATTCTGGGTAATGAACAGACAACTTCTTGCTAATAATGATTCTGGGTTTCGGGTTTTCCCTCCAATACTGATTGGGGGAATGAAGGGGCAACTTCCTCCCAATACTGATTCTGGGTAATGAACAGACAACTTCCTGCTAATAAGGGTTAGGGGAAGGGGCCAAAAAAGCTAATAATGATTCTGGGTAATGAACAGACAACTTCCTGCCAATAATGATTATGGGTGATGAACAGACAACTTCCTGCTAATAATGATTCTGGGTAATGAACAGACAACTTCTTGCTAATAATGATTCTGGGTAATGAACAGACAACTTCCTCCCAATAATGATTATGGGTGATGAACAGACAACTTCTTGCTAATAATGATTCTGGGTAATGAACAGAAAAACCCTTCTTGCTAATAATGATTATGGGTAATGAACAAACAACTTCCTGCTAATAATGATTCTGGGTAATGCACAGACAACTTCCTGCTAATAATGATTCTGGGTAATGCACAGACGTCCCCGCCTCAAGATGTGACTCACAGGAAGAATGAAGTTCTTGAGTGGAGTCAACTGGGCTGTGTACTCGTCTATCCAGTTCTCCAGGTCTGTCACATGGTCCGTGCTGAAGACTGTCCTCTCTGTCACCAAACACTCCATTCACTGACCAATAATTTACAGTTTACAACGACATTTTCATAAGGGGTTGATCATACTTATCAACACGTTCAGAAGCGTACTAGATGTATCAATATACGAGTTGTTTTTCTTTTACCTACATAGTAATTAACATGTGTTGAAAATTATAAAAAGTATTTGAAAAGCATTAAAAAAAGTATTTGAAATATTTTCCAATGTATTTGTATTTAAATACATTTATATTTGAATCGCTCAAGAGTATTTGTATTTAAATACATTTCAATGTAGTTGACCACATGTCTGCCGTACACACAAAACAGTTTTCTTGACCACCAAAATGTTCACTAAAATGGTTGGTTCTTGTCACTAATACGTACCAACAATAGCAAGTGAGCAACAACATTCTGTAAGCACATGGGAATTCAGGAAAATACCCGGTCAATTTTTGGAAAAAGTTTTTTTGTTATGGTTTACCCCTAACCCCCTACACACCTTTATTAACCCCCCACCCCCTTTTTAAAACCTTCCCATTCCTATTCCACCAAACCCCTATCCCCCGGTTTTCCCTTTAAACCAAAGCCCCAACCAAAACCCCTCTACTACACACAAACACTATAGTCCACACAAACTCTCTACTACACACAACCTCTCTACACCACACAACATCTATATACCACACAACCTATCTACACCACACAACCTCTCTACACCACACAACATTTTGGATTGCAAATGGGAAAGGGTTTTAACATTTGGATAAGGAATTGTTTGAAGATTTTTGGTTAATGGTTTGGGTTAGACAGGGTTGGGGGGGAAAAGGTTTTGGAGAGAAGTTTGGTGGAGTAATGTTTTTGTTGTAAAGGTTTGGTTTGTAACTGTTTGGGGGTTGGGGGGGTTTCTTGTAAATTTTAATGAAATATAAGGGTTTTAAGGGGAATTTTAAGGGTTGTTATAAAGGGTTTGGGGCTTCTAATATCAAAAATTTTTTTTGTGTTTTTACACTGGGGGGATCGGGGTTTTTAAAAAAATTTTTAAACCATTTTTAGTTTTAAAATTTTGGGGGTTAAAAAACTTTTTTTGACGGCAGAATTGGTAATACATTAAAAGTATTTAAAAAAAAAAATTTGGCGTTCAAAAAAAGTTTTAAAACAAAAATTAAAATTTTTCTTTTTTAATCTTTTTTTAAAAACTTTTTAAAAATTTTAACACATGAATTACTTTGGAAAAGAAAAAAAAAAGATTTGAAATTGTGTTTGAACGGTTAAATTTTAACAACCCCCCATAAAATTTTTGGCGTAAATTATTTCATGTATGTTTGGTGAAGGAAAGGCAGTTTCCAAGGTATGGCAGACCCGGAAACTAAAAAACACCTTTCCCCCAAAACCAAATTTCCCCAAATTCCAAATATTAAAAATTTCTTTCCCCCAAATTTCCCAAACATTAACAAAAATTTCTTTCATTACCCAAATGATTCTTTCTTTCCCAAATCAATTTGAAAATTTTTTCAAAAACCCCAAATTTCAAAATTTTTCTTTCCCTTTTATTTTACGAAGTTTTTACATTACCCAAATTTTAATTTGCAAGAAAATTGTCCCTTTTCCCAAAATTTTTTCAACCCTTTACTGCAACTTAAATTCAGTCCTTTTTAAAATTTTGTTCATCCCAAATCATTTTTCAACTCTTTAACCTTCAATACAAAATTCCTCATTACCCAAAACCACAACCCTATTTCCCAACTCTCCATCAAAATCTTTCACACCCATCAAAGCCATCCCCCAAACTGTTACCAAAAAACCTCTATCCAACCCTTTATCATAAATTCTTCCCCAAACCTTATACAAATTCTCCCTCATCACCTCAAACATTTTACAAAACTTTCCAAACCCCAAATTTTCTAAAATTCTATTCAAACCTTCACTTTCAAAATTTTCTTCCCCCACCCTTATTCAACAGTTTCCCCAAAACCCAAAAGAATTTACCCCCAACCGATCATAAAATTCTCAAACTTTTAACAAACTTTATAAAACCTTCTACTAACAATTTTCAAAATTCTCAACCAACTTTACCAAAACCCCTCTTTCCCAAACTCATCCCAAAAATTTCTCAAATCAAAACCTTCATTACCCAAATCTTATTCAAAATCTGTTCATTCTTGCACATTTTTGAAACATTCTGACAAAAAAGTTACAATTGTAAACTGTCCCTACTGTTTATACAGGGTTTTCCGGGGGGATTTGGGAATAGAGCCAAATCTCACATCCCACCATAAACATCTTGCCTTTAAAATCTCATTGTTATGTTTTTATTTTTCCGAAGGTTTAAATTTTCTTAACATGAGAATGTTTTACTGACAATAAAAAACAACTTTTTAATAATTTATTTTTATTTTTTGTTAAATATGTTTAAAAATTTAGTCACCCAAATTTAATTATTTAAAATTTGTTCAAAAAAAAAATGCGAAAATTTAATGTATAAGTATATCTGAATTTGGAGCTGAAGTTTTTTTCTCAATCCAAAGGGTTTTCAGGTTTTCTTACATGGTAACAAAAAAATTTTTTTCGGGATACTGATGTTTATTCAGATCAATCCTTGAATTGATTTTGTTTTTGACCTTTTAAAATTCTTGTGTTTTTAATAGGGTTGCAAAGTGCTTGCATTCCACATTGACGGCAGAAATATTTCAAGACACAAACCCATTTCAACCCCCTCTCCCTTTATTCTTTTTGGTCCCCCTAAAATTACTCCCATTCCTATACATGTTACTTGAATCCCCCGTTACCCCCTTACCATTCCCTGTCTTTTTACTCATTCTCACCTCCCTTCATCACTCCCTCCTCTGCTCCTTGCATTCCTTCATATAGTTCCTTAGCACCTCATGCCTTTCCCTGTCTCCCTGCTTTTCTCTCTATCCCATGTTTCCTCCCTTCTCCATCTCTTGCTCCTTTCCTACCTCCCCCAAAGTCAGTGTCTTAACTTCCTCCTCCCTCTCCCCGTTGAAGTTCAGTACATTTTTATCATGAATCTGATGAACAAAGTAAACACCCAAAAAATTACAATTTTAAACCCCCCACAAATCAAAAATGCAACACTCCACAAAAAACACAAAAAAAAAAAAAAAAATGCAAAAAAAAATAAATTAAAAATTTAAAACACATATACATTTTATTTTTTATATATATATATATATATATATATATATATATATATATATATAATATATATTTTTATTTTATATATATATATATATATATATATATATATATAATTTAAATATAATATATAATATTAAAATTTTAAAAAAATATAAAAACACCAAAAAAAAATTAACAATAAAAAATAAATAATTTTAAAATAAAAATAAAAAGGGGAATAATATTTTTTATTAAATTTTCCCCCTTTCCCCACCGGCCCTTAAAAAGCACACGCACACGCACACGCACACACACACACACACACACACGGATGCATGCACACACACATGCACACACAAACACATGGACACACACACACACACGCATGCTGCATGTCTGTGAGTCCTGTCTGCCTCTGGGTAATATTCAAGGTAAAGAAATGAGAACCAGACCAGGTTGTCATGTGACTGTGTCTTGTTGGTTCAGGGTGGTGCCTTTGGTGAGAGATGGAGAAATGGACAACGAACCGGCCAAGTACCTCAACAGGTTTGTGCTTCAACACACATGGTGTGTTATTTAACAATGATATGGCTGTAGTTCCTGTAGTGTGTTATTTAGCAATAATATGGCTGTAGATCCTGTGGTCTGTTATTTAGCAATGATATGGCTGTTGACCCTGTAGTGTGTTATTTAGATTCTACTTGTCTCTTTTTATCTGGAAGAACATGTGTGTTTAGAAGTGTTCAGTAGTGCAACGAATTGATAAGAAGTTGGAATGTAGTCTTGGACAAGCAGCGTTTGATGAGGTTTGGAATAAAATGCATGTTAAAAGTACAAAACACCTGTTTTGGAAGAAGACTGTTGTATGATAATATTGTGCATGGTTGGAGCCTATATATCTGTGTCAGAATAGCCAATGTCTCGCGGTCACGTTCATGGTAAATTGTTACCGGGGTGGCGCCACCACGTGACCAACACAGTAACTAAATGTATATATAATTAAAATATTCATATTAGTAGCACGCCATCAGTTGTGTTGCCCTCAAACATGAAGTTCGTACATTTAACAACTGCTCGTGGCGCAAGCGTCTTGCTGTAATAACAGTTGTGATTGATCCTGATGTGTTTCCCGACAGACTCAGCGATTTCCTGTTCACTGCCGCCCGCTACGCAGCCATGTCGGAAGGAAAGGTCGAGACCATTTACAAACGAGTGCACACGGAACAGGAACCACTGTGTCATGTCCCCGGGGGCGGAGAATATGTTGCCAACTAAGCCTAATGTATTGTATGTATTTCTATGGAGTAATAACTGTATAATAGTAATTTATTGGAAACTTGCTCAATGACAGTAACTTTTGATCGTGTATTTATTTTGAGCCCACATAAACCCATATGTATAGTAAATTGAACTTGAACCCAGGCATGTTTTATGTGGGAGTTATATAATGTATCAATGTTAGAGCACAAAGCACTTGATTGGGATCGATCAATTACTATACATACTGATTTTATGGAAATCTAAAATAAATTACCTACCACGATCAAAGTTACTGTCATTGAGCAAGTTTCCAATAAATTACTCTTGCAAAAGTAACGGCATGATTATACAGTTATTACTCCATAGAAATACACATACAATCCACGTAGGCTAGTTGGCGACATATCAATTCCACCTATGATGACAATTCATGTCCTTCGTTACTTGTGTTCCTGTTCCGTGTGCACTCGTCTGTAAATGGTCTCGACCTTTCCTTCCGACATGGCTGCGTAGCGGGCGGCAGTGAACAGGAAGTCGCTGAGTCTGTCGGGAAACACATCAGGATCAATCACAACTGTTACTACAGCAAGACGCATGCACCATGAGCAGTTGTTAAATGTACGAACTTCATGTTTGAGGGCAACACAACTGATGGCGTGCTACTAATATGAATATTTTAATTATATATACATTTAGTTACTGTGTTGGTCACGTGGTGGCGCCACCCCGGTAACAATTTACCATGAACGTGACCACGAGACATTGGCTATTCTGTGGAAGTTGAAAAAATAATGATGTCTCACACATCTGAGCATTGTAATCCAAGTAAGGACACATACTGGTGACACAGATAGATAGGCTCCAGCTATGCACAATATTATCATACAACAGTCTTCTTCCAAAACAGGTGTTTTGTACTTTTAACATGCATTTTATTCCAAACCTCATCAAACGCTGCTTGTCCAAGACTACGTTCCTTGAATTGTGAACAATATTACGACTTCAAAACGTTTGGTAAATGATTATCACCAGTTTACAAAAGCAACTTCTTATCAATTCGTTGCACTACTGAACACTTCTAAACACACATGTTCTTCCAGATAAAAAGAGACAAGTAGAATCTAAATAACACACTACAGGGTCAACAGCCATATCATTGCTAAATAACAGACCACAGGATCTACAGCCATATTATTGCTAAATAACACACTACAGGAACTACAGCCATATCATTGTTAAATAACACACCATGTGTGTTGAAGCACAAACCTGTTGAGGTACTTGGCCGGTTCGTTGTCCATTTCTCCATCTCTCACCAAAGGCACCACCCTGAACCAACAAGACACAGTCACATGACAACCTGGTCTGGTTCTCATTTCTTTACCTTGAATATTACCCAGAGGCAGACAGGACTCACAGACATGCAGCATGCGTGTGTGTGTGTGTGTCCATGTGTTTGTGTGTGCATGTGTGTGTGCATGCATCCGTGTGTGTGTGTGTGTGTTGTGCCGTCTGTGGGGTGCTTTGTATGTGTATGTGGTTTTGTGGGTATGTGTGTGTGTGGGGTGTGGGGATGTGGTGTGTTGTATGTGCTGTGTTTTTATGTACATGTGTGCTATAAGATTTATTTTATATATATATATATATATATATATATATATATATATATATATATACATATATATATATATATATATATATATATATATATATATATACAAATAAATGTATATCATAGGTGTTATGTGTGTACATGTGTGTATGTGCATGTGTGTTTGTATGTGTATGTGCGAGTGTGTGCATGTGCATATATGTGTGCTCCTAGAACTGTAATTTTTGGTGTTTACTTTGTTCATCAGATTCATGATAAAAATGTACTGAACTTCAACGGGGAGAGGGAGGAGGAAGTTAAGACACTGACATTAGAAAGAAAGAAAGGGATTGAGGGAGAGAAAGGGAGGGAGGATGGGGGAGGTAGGAAAGGAGC
>JAODUO010001291.1:0-20000 GCA_025642075.2 Ridgeia piscesae
CTATCAGTTTAATACAAAAATCAACATGTGCTTTTTGCCACAAAGTCAACTGTGACCTCCTTCTACCAGCATATATTTACCCACAACAAACACGATCCAGCCAGCACTTGAAATCTGAACTTAAAATGTTTATATTCAAATAGGCATTTGGACCCAAACCTGAATAAAACCATTGTGATTTTCATGAATTTAGATTTTCAAGCAATTTTACTTAAATAAGAAACCTATTCAACAGACAATAAGCGAACCTTATGTTAAGGCCATATATTTGGAATTACTAACAACTAAAAAAGCCAAAATTAAAAACACATTGATCAGCATTTGGTAAACCTGTTCACACAAACAAATCGTTCTGGAAAAGCCGAGTGGACTTGAGCACTTGGCAGATGATGCACTTACAACGCCCCAAAGTTAGCACAACCCGAGAATCAATTAAAACGTCACCTGTCCTCGGCGCCGTAGAAGTGAAGCAGAGACTCGTGCTCCATACACGGCAACATGTAGATGTCGCGCTCGTTGATGTAATGCTGATACTGGCCCGACGTAAACACCTTCGCAACGATATCAAGATCGTTGAGCGTTCCCTTCCACACTTCACCGAAGCGCCCCCTGCTGACAGCATGCGACAACTTGAGGTCATCGAGCGGGAACGGCGGCGTCGGGGGCGGATCGAGCGGCTGGGAAGATTCGAGCTCCAGCTCTTGCTTCGAGCCGAGATACAGACGCAGGGCGAGGTACGATATGATGATGACGAAGCCAACCGTGCAGATCAACGCCAGCGCGATGATGATGGTTCGCTGTCGGTAGCTGGTGTCTGTGATGATCGACACTGACACAGAATGACACAACAAATGAATATAATCCTGACACTGCATGTTTCCTGATGCCTATTTTTTGTGTGTCAAAATACATATCTACAAAGACTGTTTTCAGATGCCAGAAAAAATGTTGGACCATGTGTTTATATATATGTATATATATATATATTTATATATACCAGGATATATATATATATATATATATATATATAGTATATATATATATATATATATATATATATTTTATATATATATATATATATATATATATAAAATATATATTATATATATAATATATATATATATATATATATATATATATATTATAAGAGATATATATTATTACAAGTGTGAACTGTGTAGGAAAAAACAAAACAAAATTTAATGTTGCTACCTGGTATTTGTAAATGCATTCAGTAAATTCTAATACAGTAGTATTTTGAAATCGTTGATTATTTATCTGTAGTTGTTAAAATTTATGAATCCCGAAAATTAAGATACCAATATGCATTTACAATATTGCTACAATATAAGTTCTTGTCAGTTATCACTTTATAAGTTTATATCACCTCTACTGACTAATGTGCAATCGTGAAACATCATTGTGACCACAGCCACTTCCAGACATAAGCAAACCTATTTCTCAATTCCAAATTAACACTTACTTAAAATTCACAAAATAATTAGTCATAAAAGTATTAACAGATAACTTGGTTAAATACAAACACTAACACTTCCAAATTAACACTTACTTAAAATTCAAAAAATAATTAGTCATAAAAGTATTAACAGATAACTTGGTTAAATACAAACACTAACACTTCCAAATTAACACTTACTTAAAATTCAAAAAATAATTAGTCATAAAAGTATTAACAGATAACTTGGTTAAATACAAACACTAACACTTCCAAATTAACACTTACTTAAAATTCAAAAAATAATTAGTCATAAAAGTATTAACAGATAACTTGGTTAAATACAAACACTAACACTAGTCAGTCTGCAAACTCGGCTTACTTTTTGGTGTTGGTAACACCTCTGTAACTGATGTGTTTACATTACACATGTCGCCATAGCAACAGCAGAAAAACGTCTCCTTCTTTGAGCAGCTTGGTGCGTCATTTTGGCGTACTTGTTTTGCCACACAGGCTGAGCTGTCACATTCCACCTTATCCTTGATGGACCAGCAACCTGTCGACAGGACATTCATGGACACTATAAATGGCTCAAACTATTATCAGCAAAAAAATAGGTGCTTACAAGAAATAACAGTGATGTTTCAGTGATGTTTTCTTTAATCTTAGGTCATGATCACGCGAATGAATGAATGAAATAATGAAAGTTTATTTTAAAACAACACAATAATATAGAACATATTATTGGAAAGATAACACAATACATAATGTTAAAGATAATACAATATAATACAATTCCATGATTGGTGAATTGCTGCTGCTGTTAAAGGACATAGCAGAAGTCATGTGACTTGTAAGGTGCTATGCCCTTTTCAAACTAAAATACATAGTAGTTGTAATAAGAGTTACAAGATTGAATACAAAGTAGCAGTAATGGTAATTTTTTATATTGTGATAACTTCATAAATATGAAGAAAGTTTGTCGACTTTAATCTTTTCTTAAATTGTTGCAAACTCGGTAACTGTGTAATTTCACCTGCTAGACTGTTCCATGTGTGTATACCTCTGACAGACAGTAATTGACACTTAGTCTGTGGGTGGTGTTCACTTTTTTAAACATAAAATTGCTTTTTTAACATAATGCTGGTATGTCACACATGAATGGGAACTTCTAGAAAATCAGGGGTCGAAATAGTGCTAGTCCTGTAGTCCGAGGACTACCAGAAATTCGGTCGGACTACCAAAGTTGATGACAGCAGGATAAAATTATTGCCAGTCACACATGTTTTGGTAGACACATGGATGTTATCTGTTAAGCCAGTTTACAAACTTTTAAATGTGTCTGATGACCTGAAATGGACTACAAACACACGTGACACCATTTTCACTCACTTTCAAGGCATAACTAACAATATCTATGGTTTTGGAAGGCCTTTTATTTGTTTGCTCCATTTTTTTACCCGTCCACAACCCATCCACCATATTTCTACCCATCCATATTCGTTTTTACCCGTCCAAATGACGGGTGGACGGGTCTCTACATAAAGCTATGACAGCAGTAATCTGATGGACTACCACAAATGTTTTGAATATTTTTCAGATTTTGTGTTTGTTGTGTCATTTTGCTTGTACATCTGGGCCACATGACTACCAGACATATCTGAGGACTACCAGATGTACCAACTAAGTAGTCATGCCAAAGCTTTATGCAGAGACCCGTCCACCTGTCATTTGGATGGATAAAACCTGTTGTGGATGGGTAGAAATAAGGGTGGACTGGTAAAAAAATGGAGCAAGTCTTCCAAAACCACAGATATTGTCAGTTGTGTCTTAGAGTGTAAACGGTGGTCACATGTGTTTGTAGTCCATTTCAGGTCATCAGACACATAAACTGGCTTAATAGTTAACATCCATGTATCCACCAAAATATGTGTGACTGGAAATAATGTGGTCCTGCATAAAGCCCTGAGTCATGCTGACTACCAGAAAATTTGGAGTTATTTCTACACCTGGAAATCCCCAAAAGATTGGTCATTAATGGTGCATTTTGTACTACATGTGTACCTGGTAATTACTTTACTTCCTGAACAGTAAAGAAAATTTACAAAACTATCTATAACTGGCCAAAGCTCAAACTAGCCTAACTTAGCAGGGGTTCCAAGGACTGAGACAATGAATAACGGACTAAGCCTCACTTCCACGATCCAATATTGCGGCGATTCACCAGGAGCCCAGAGACTACCTAACCAACAGTGCCCCCTGGTGTGCATGGGTGTTATTAGTCATATGTACAAACCTTGCTTGAGGACGATGATTCCGTTCTCTGTGTTGCAGTCTCGCTGCCAGTAACTGAAGCAGTAGTTACACTTGTCCGGGCACATGATCGTCTTATTGTTGTTGAGTAGAGTGCCATCTGGTGGCTGCATGTGACTCTGCAGCGAGGCCCCAGCCAGGCTGATGTTCTCCTGCACGACAACCGCGCCATTCTCCTTCGCCAGCACCTTGTTCATGTAGGCGCAATGCAGGTTGCACGCCCCATCTATAGACAGTGTAACAGTATTTTCCCTGTGAGTCGCCCCATCTATAGATGCAATGTAACAGTATTCTCCCCGTGAGTCACCCCATCTATAGATCTATGCAATGTAACAGTATTCTCCCCGTGAGTCACCCCATCTATAGATCTATACAATGTAACAGTATTCTCCCCGTGAGTCACCCCATCTATAGATCTATGCAATGTAACATTATTCTCCCCGTGAGTCACCCCATCTATAGATGCAATGTAACAGTATTCTCCCCGTGAGTCACCCCATCTATAGATCTATGCAATGTAACAGTATTCTCCCCGTGAGTCGCCCCATCTATAGATCTATGCAATGTAACAGTATTCTCCCCGTGAGTCACCCCCTATAGATCTATAGATCTATACAATGTAACAGTATTCTCCCCGTGAGTCACCCCATCTATAGATCTATGCAATGTAACATTATTCTCCCCGTGAGTCACCCCATCTATAGATGCAATGTAACAGTATTCTCCCCGTGAGTCACCCCATCTATAGATCTATGCAATGTAACAGTATTCTCCCCGTGAGTCGCCCCATCTATAGATCTATGCAATGTAACAGTATTCTCCCCGTGAGTCGCCCCAACTATAGACAAAATGTAACGGTATTCTTGTGAGTTGCCCCGTTTCTAGACACAATGTAACAGTATTCTCCCTGAGAGTCGCCCCATCTGTAAACACAATGTAACAGTGTTCTCATGAGTCGCCCCATCTATAGACACAATGTAACACTAACAGTGTCCTCATGGGTCGCCCCATCTATAGACACAATGTAACACTAACAGTGCCCTCACGGGTCGCCCCATCTATAGACAATGTAACACTAACAGTGCCCTCATGGGTCGCCCCATCTATAGACACAATGTAACACTAACAGTGTCCTCATGGGTCGCCCCATCTATAGACACAATGTAACACTAACAGTGCCCTCATGGGTCGCCCCATCTATATACCAGAGATGGAGTGAGTACAATACAAATGTACTCGAGTACGAGTACGATTACTTTGAACATGCATGAGTACAAGTACAAGTACTCAGAAAACAAATGTACTCGAGTACGAGTACGATTACTTTACAATATACTCGAGTACGATCACTTTACAATGTATTGAATGTAATCATGATTACTTTCATGATTACTTTAATGAATATCCTGTTTCTAACATAAAGGCGACTTTCATGGAATCCCTAGGTGTCATTCTTGTTCTGTTGTTGTGTCACTAATGTTCTAACTGATTACTGCTATCCACTATCCAGGTGTTATTATTATTAATAATTAGACGACTTTCTCAGGTATTGGATGAATCAATGGGGCGACCTATGAGGACACTGTTAGTGTTACATTGTGTCTATAGATGGGGCGACCCGTGAGGACACTGTTACATTGTGTATATAGTATATACACAATGATATAGTATATACACAATGTAACAGTGTCCTCACAGGTGCCCCATCTATAGACACAATGTAACAGTGTTCTCATGGGTCGCCCCATCTATAGACACAATGTAACAGTGTTCTCATGAGTTGCTCCATCTATAGACACAATGTAACAGTGTTCTCATCATCTATAGACACAATGTAACAGTGTCCTCATAGGTCGCCCCATCTATAGACACAATGTAACAGTGTCCTCATAGGTCACCCCATCTATAGACACAATGTAACAGTGTCCTCATGGGTTGCCCCATCTATAGACACAATGTAACAGTGTCCTCATTGGTTGCACCATCTATAGACACAATGTAACAGTACGGTTGTGAAGAAAAAAGCCTCTTACACAAATTTCACATTTTGCATCTACTACACCTATAAAGTAAATGAAATTAGCTGTTTATCGATAAAGTAATATGAAATTCACTTGTTTTGCATGTAACCATTAGTTTCACGACTCTCGGATAGGTGGTGCTGTATTAGAGTTCACTGGAGATGGTTGTTCTGATGTGGAAGAAAGTTTAGGATGAGGGTTAGGATTAGGTTTATGTAGAAGGTACTTTTAACATGGTTTATTTACATCATGTGTTTATATGCATTTTTACATGGAAGGGGTAGCAAAGAAGACCTACAGTGGCACCTCTTACTACTAAAGTTTTCTCTGATAAATAATATGTGCAGAGTGTGTATTTTGTGTACATTTTGATCGCTAAAAGACAGTAATGAAATTTTTTGATAACAGTGGCAGTTTTTGCAAAAGTACCAAACTGTGTGAGCAGCTTGATATTGGCACAAGGTAGCCTAATAGATGCATCGACCAAACAAAAATTGTCATGGATCCATGTATAAATAAGATGTCAAAGAGCTCATTAGAGGGAGGGAGAACACTGTCACTGAACATTAGCCTCATGTCAAGGACATGGTTACAAAAATTACACAAAATGCATCACGGTCATGACAAAATATAATTTGCACTTCAGTTTTCACTGAGTTCTTGTATTACATAATAAAAAGGCAGCAGTGACAAGTGAAAACTAGACATCTGGTCAAGTTTACAGATCCTTTTATGCCCTTTCATCTGATTGTCGGTGCGCCTTTGTCCGAATGTGGTGGACCTAGTCCTAGACCTAGACTGACAGTTCTTTCATTTTGCATATTTCATGATTAGCCTCCATTTTAGGATTTAAGCTGTGCAATTTACGGTCCTGCTTGTTTTCGCTAGTTATTAATACTGTTCTCTGAACAACAACCAGGATTCTTATCCGGTGTCAGGCGTGACAATGCGATAATAACGGCAACTTATGAGCGATATTTGTGTAATCTCTTCGAGTTGAATGCGTAGTTTTTGATCGTTTCTCATATTGACCGTTATGTCTAGCCAGGCGCCACTAGTCCTGCCCTAGTTCGGTCCCAGACTGCGAAACAAATTATCGATCACACATCGTTTTGGTCAACATTTCCTTTAGCAGCACGCTTTATTCTACCAAACACAATTGTGCTATATAACATTCACACTAAATGAATGTCGAAAAAACGTATATTATTATTCTAGATTGCGAAATAGTGTGGTGTCGTCGACCATCCATCAGCCCGACAACCTAGCCTAGGTTACACAGTTCAGCGCAAATTGAACGGGAAAGAGACCCAATCATTCTACAAATTACCCGGTTAATCGCCTTCATACAGCCAGTATTTACGTACACTTACCTTTAATTGTGAGAACTACTAAGAATAAAACTAAAATTATCCACTGGGCGGTCATCCTAACGACAGAGGAGTGGTGTTGTTATCAAAAACATCTCTACCATTCCTCTCCCAACATACCGTATACGGCCGACACCTCAGTCGCCGTCGGTGCGTCGGGTCAAAAAACACTTCATAAGCTCATTGTTTTTTCCTCAGATGAGATCAGTTTGACTACTGTTTTTATTCTAATGCAATTATGGAATAATTTGCATGCACGAGCGTTATTTATTTGTTAGATTTACTGGATAAGTAAACGATTTATTTAAGCCGGTACTCTATTGTACCCTTGACCCTAATAGCATGGACTCGACCAATCACGTGGTTAAAGCTTAAAGCATGATAGCAATCCGGCGCCTAGTTTGGTCTATTTAGGTGCCGGTGGGTGTTTGGTGTAAGACAATTATCAGTGTTTGTTCTAATATTGTACCTCCATGGTTGATTTCTTAAAAACGCACGGGATAAAAATGCTGTTTAAATCATCAACGCGATCCACGCACAGTGCATATAAGTTGGTACATTAGCTGGTATTCATGGTGTGTTCTTGTTACGCCGGTGATTCATTGTTTACAATTATAATCCGTGTTTACATACATAAACAAAACACATCTTGCGCATGTTGATGTCAACAGATGCAAGCCTCTCAACCTGCACGCACGCTTTTGGATTAGTTCGATCCACGTGGATCATGTTGATAGGCCTAATAATTAATTGCCCAATTTTATCTATTTAGTGTCACATATCGCGTTGAACATTTCATATATTCCTCGACCTACCATAATATTCATCTTGTATATATATATATATATATATATATATATATATATATATATATATATATATATATTTTATATATATACTATATATCTATATACTATATATATATATATATATATATATATATATATATATATATCACACACTTAATTGGCCGGCATGTATAGTGAATCGTTATTTTGTTTTTGTTGACGACTATATCGTCTGCATATGCATCCAGAGACATATTTGTAGATGGCATGTTTTAATATATCGATCCCCTGCCTGATAAATCCATAACCAACGAAGTACTCGAACCGCCTGAAAAAGTCCCTATAGTATATATGTAAAAATCTAACGGAGATTTGATGGATGAACTGTGTAAATAAAAATATATATAATATTATTTAAAAAAACTCAAATATATTAGCAGTTAGCCATATTCTATTTTTTTTATTATGATCGACAAATAATAATCCACATTATAGGCTGCCGCTCGATGTAGGTCTATAGCTACCTTTCATTTACTTGTAGCATGATCAATGATTATGAAGCATATCTCGGAGACCATAGGGTTAAGTCGAAGGCTGCGGTGTCGAACTGGTTGGTAAGTTCGTTCACTCTATGTTGCCCTAGTTGACACAGCTGTTGACTCAGTAAGCCTATGCTACAGACAACTGGTTGATATTCGCGTACACGTAGTCCTCGCGCATGAATTGCAACGTGGCTGAGGGCTTCCCAGAGAAGTCAATGTGGTGTTCAAAATTATTTAAGTTTGCTAGAATGTAAAATGTAATATTTTGCGTTTTGAGCAGTCCTATAATGGACTATAGATACTGTGCTATATAAGAACTGACCTTTTGTTTATTTAGGGAAACCCAGAACTGTATCTCGGCCTATTTTGATTAATATATATATATATATATATATATATATATATATATATATATATATATATATATACATATATATATATATATACATACATACATACATACATACATACATATATACATATATCACTCTTCCTTCGCTCCCTCCATCGCTTCCTCCCTTCCCCCTTCCTCCCTCTCTCTCTCTCTCTCTCTCTCTCTCTCTCTCTCTCTCTCTCTCTCTCTCTCTCTCTCTCTCTCTCTCTCTCTCTACTCTTCTCCCTCCATCTCTCTCTTTCTGAACATTTTAGTATATAATCATTCATTGTTCCCAGAAGGTTCTGCAGTGTCCAGTTACCCGGTTCACCACTTTAGCGTCATCTTGATGTTCTCTGGACAGTCTATTTATTAATGCTTGTCATTCCTGATGTAGGCTTGTAGTTAGAGTGTTCTTTCAGTTTTATCTAAAGATTTTAACTCTATTTATTGTTACCTCCTACTTGGCCCACCCCCGAAAAATTGTACAAAACGCTATTTGTAGACATCAACACACACACACGCACACGCACACACGCACGCACGCACGCACGCACGCACCGCACGCACGCACGCACGCACACCACACACACACACACACACACACGCACACACACGCACGCACGCACGCACGCACACACGACATGCCTGTGTCATACTACTAAAACATGTTACTGAAACTATAGCGCGTTCTGTATCGGCTTACATCATGCGAATGATTGTTTGAAAGTCACTGATGGAGTGGCTGTGTCTAGCGGCGATCCTTTGTGCAGAGACCCTTGTCTCTCGCTCACAATCAATGTTGGACACGTCGGAGGAACAGCTGTGACTCTTTTAATTTGGAACAGCTTGCTGTCTAGCTGCTTGTTGGGACAAAGTTACATCACCATGTCGATAATTGGTTCGCGGCCAATTGTACTGCTGCCAATTTTTTAGTTTCGGAATCGGGGGAGATTCTGTAATAATGTTCGTTGAGTTTCAACAGTTAAGCCCAGTTGGATTGGATTTCGATGTGTGTGTGTGTGTGTGTGTGTGTGTGTGTGTGTGTGTGCGTGCGTGCGTGCGTGCGTGCGTGCGTGCGTGCGTGCGTGCGTGCGTGCGTGCGTGCGTGGTAGTATGTGTATGTGAATGTATGTGTGTTTGTGCGAGCATGCATGTGCTTGAACATGTGCATATATGCATGTGCATGTATGTGTATCTGCGTGCGTGCGTGCGTGTGAGCGAGCAAGCGAGCTTGTTTGCTTCTGCGTGCGTTCGTACATCGGTACGTGCGCATGTGCGGGTGTGTGGTCGTCTGTCAGCGAGTATGAATAAACAACCTTACAGAGTTTAATTGTTACTGACCTAACACAATGTTCATGTTGGTATCAAAACTATCGACATTCGCTATTACGTCTATGATAAAACAGGTTAATCCTAAGCTGCTAGCATTGATTTAAACACGTCACCGTGCCGACTACTGGCCGAAGCATCAACAGAGTCACTCGACGCCGATTTCTGTTGACAGAACATTTATTGCACGGAGTTGGCTTTCGATGTACATAACAAGATAAATCGTCTCTCAACATGCATTTAACAAGTGAAACGAATACGACCGACTTGTCTTGCGTTGGATCGTTTTGTGGATTATTATAGTGTTGCATGTCCCAGACAGAACACAGTGCAAAACTGGACCAATCAACAACTGGGCAACATCTGCAGATATCTGTTGTTGACACGGTACACTACGTCAGGCTGGACGACAGGTACAATATCACTAATTTCAAAGAGAAGTGGACGTATTGCCAAAATATCGTATACATTTTAAATACGCTCAGTAAGTGGATATTTTTGAAATATACCGTAAACCAGTTTCAACAATTTAGACGATATTCACCAAGGAAAATGTTGGTATAATGACGACATATTTATTTAAATTTATAGTTTACAGATTAAGCGTTTCTGTACGATGTTCTGTCGTTGATAGTATCAATAATCATACCTTACGTATCGCGATGTTCTCTGCATGCAGACTGGATGCCCTACTTTAGACAAGAACCAGTCGACAAACAACGAAATTTGCTACTATCAGTCCAGGTAATCTAGATAGGTACTACAAAAACGCTCAGGTATAACAACATTAATCTTCGCTTTATCGAAATATTACTAGTACACTGTTTTTGGCGTGTTTGTTGTTGTTGTAGATATTAAGAGACGTACTTCAGCACTTGTGAACGGACGCAACAATGGCAGTCAAACATGTGTTCCTAGCGACAATACTGGCCACGGTTTACTCACAAGTTGAACGGGGACGAATCTTGTCACGTAAGAAAAGCACATTTCTTTGTAGAATAGAGAGTAAATGTATGCGTTACTGGGCAATGTACAGTTAGTCAGAAACGTGAAACCTGCCCCTTGTACAGTGAGTAATACAGAATTCCACCAATAGCACGGCAATAGCTCCCTTGATCCATTGCCACAGACTACGTCACGTCACGTCACGTCACGTCACGTCACGTCACGTCAC
Organism: Ridgeia piscesae; assembly: GCA_025642075.2. Classification (NCBI taxonomy): domain Eukaryota; kingdom Metazoa; phylum Annelida; class Polychaeta; order Sabellida; family Siboglinidae; genus Ridgeia; species Ridgeia piscesae. The sequence goes on from JAODUO010001291.1 coordinate 11,370, forward strand.
GTCACGTCACGTCAGTCACGTCACGTCACGGCACGGCACGGCACGGCACGGCACGGCACGGCACGGCACGGCACGGCACACGCCACGTCACCACACAACCACACAAGCGCACGCACGCACGCACGCACGCACGCACGCACGCATGCACACACAACACACACACACACACACACACACACACCACCACACACACACACACACACACACACACACATATATATATATATATATATATATATATATATATATATATATATATATATATAAACTTTCTTAACAACAATAAGAATGTTAGTTTTACCCGGAATGCAACTAGCACGTATATCGTATTTACTATCACACTCGCGCTCTGAATTTCATAGTTCTGGTCGCAAAAGTTCGCTGGGTTCAAAAATACGCGTAGCATCACGTGAGCTTATCTGATCGTCACCTAGTATCACGCAGAAAATAAATTGCTGCAGTGTTGCCCCTTGCGAGTAAAACACCAACTCAGATCGATGATAACAATGTTTGGTTGTAAATATCGAATGTCTCGCATCGCCTATTGGTGGAGATGGGAACAGAATAATACCATAAATTGTTAACCTTTGGTCTTTGATAACTTAAGACACCATCCATAACGACAAAGTCCATTTATGCAGAACTCCCTGTCCCGCCCATACCCCCCGCGGCGCCACCGCGTCATCCTACGCTGAGGCTGCCGGGAAGGTATCAGGCCTATGACTTCTGCAAGTGTGTCTCCGCCACAGAACAATGCGAGACAGGTACGAATCTGCACACGCCACCGAGACGCTAAAACGAAGGCTAATGGTTATATCATAATTTAGATCACACACTGATACTATTAATCGAATACGGAAATGACTGCTATAACTCGTAGATATGTATGTATGACCCACGCAAAAGAGCAAACAACCGAAAGATACATTTGTGAGTCGCGATAAAACTGAACAATCCATTCCAGCACCTGTCTTCTGGAAACCGTGGACCCAGCAGACAGAAATGCTGAAGCTGTTTGTTTGAAGGTGGATATTTTGGGCGACACTCAAGGTAGTGGAATTGGAAGTTTTGTTCACTCTCTGAATTTGCTGCTACGTCAACGTGAGTAAGATAACAGTCTGACGTCAGAGGTTTTCACTGCCTTATATGGGTAAGCCTATGATGGATAAAGGCGTGTACTTTTGTAAGACAGTACGTCATTTTATCTTCAGTGTGGATGCACTATACCTACTGGGCGGACTGTCCAGTAACTAATACTGTGTTTATGTTTCTCTTTCAATTGCAGCGCTGATGAAGTTGACTTATTTCGAGGAGCCGACGAATTGTTCAACTGACGCCGACTGTCACGTGATACACGCCTTCTCGGTGTGCGCATTGATCGACGAGCCGAAACTTCTGCCACTTCCGGTCAACAATAGCACATTGTCACATGTGGTCACCGCACTTACGAGTATATGTCGCTGTGATGAGGCGTGGACGAAGGAAGAAGGACGATGTTGTGAGTCGGTCTACGAGGGCTCGCAGACCTCATTAATCCCGATTGTAACAGTAAACATGAGTGCAAAACCTCCTGCTGTTGGATGTACATCTCCTTCTTAAAGGGATACTCCAGTCGGTATAAATCCCACAGTATTTGCTTACACATGGTTAATATATTGGTATTCAGGGCGCTGCCATCTTGAAGCACAGAACCAGTGACGCAAACCGCTTACGTCACTGGCGCGTGCACATTCGAACTTCTTACGCCTCTCTGTCTAGGTATCCAGTACGTCGCTGGTTGCTTACGTCACTACCATAATTACGCGCGAGCCTCCGCCAAGCTTTGCCGCACGCGATTTGGCTAACTGGTTCACTGGTGCATTGTTGGCAAAGGCAATGGCAAAGTTTGACCCTCTCACTGACTGGAGTATCTCGTTTCTGTACCAGTTCTGTATCTATTCATGCAGCCTCACATTATTTACCGTTTTTAACATAAACAATACAATGTTGTCCTGCGAACACTGTAGCGTACTAATGTCTTGTGTGACGTTGTAGGATATACTTCACGATGTTGCCTGGGTGTCCTGTTGTTGTGTACTACGTGACGTTTGGTGTCCAGTGTAACATTGTAGGGTGCTGTGCAACCTTGCGTGTCCTGTGTGACGGTCTAGGGTATTATATGACGTTGGGTGTCCTGTGTAACATTGTAATGTACTACGTGACGCTAGGTGTTCTACGTGACGTTGTAGGTTACGACAAGAATATGGGTGTCCTATATGACGGTGTAGGATACTGCGTGATGCTGGGTGTCCTGTGTGACGTTGTACAGTACAAAGTGACCATTGGGTTGTCCTACGTGGCGTTGTAGGGTACTACGTGACACTGGGTGTCCTGTGTGACGTTGTACAGTACAAAGTGACTATTGGTGTCCTACGTGGCGTTGTAGGGTACTACGTGACACTGTGTGTCCTGTGTGACGTTGTACAGTACAAAGTGACCATTGGTGTCCTACGTGGCGTTGTAGGGTACTACGTGACACTGTGTGTCCTGTGTGACGTTGTACAGTACAAAGTGACCATTGGTGTCCTACGTGACGTTGTAGGGTACTACGTGACACTGGGTGTCCTGTGTGACCGTGAGCGCAGTCGCTGTGACACGCCGAACAGTGAGTGTCGTCCTGACGGTGACAACACGGGCCAGAGTCGATGTCAGTGTATCGTCGGACACGTGCGGATAAGTCCCGGAGAGACAGAGGCTTGCGGTGAGCCGGGAACATCATTAGAAACACGACCGCTTATGTCGTGATCTTCTCCTCCCTTATCACACCTTTTGTACCAGCCCTGTCCTGGTCTCATTACTCATTATCTTGGTAACTTAAAAAGGGAGGGTGCTAGCTCCTCTGCCCAGAATTTGTCTAGAACGTGGGAAAGTTAACCATCGAAGGGTACTGAGTTTAACTCTGCTTGCCTCGGCATTACTACCAATCAGTTTTATTTTGAAACTGGATGTTTTGTTTATCATTTTAACGCGTTGCAGGCGGAATCTTTCAAATTGCGAACATTGTTTCTAGCTTAACGGTGGCAGGCAGTAAACATTCAACATTCATGTTGTAGTCACAAGAACGTAATATTAAAAGAAAAGAAAATAAAACCCAGGAGATGGCACTCTCGCTTAACCTACGTCTTCCTCTCCGCTGTCGACAACCATCTCCACTTTCCACGTCTTGCTTTCAGAGCTTGCCCAGTTTGCTTTCCTGTTACTATCATTTCCGATTGCTCGACATGCCCATCTCTGTTCTTCTTATTTTCGCGTGTGATTTTGCACTTTGTAGTGATACATTACAATTATTTGCGTCTCTGGATAATCAGGTTAAAATGTGGATGTTCCTCTTCAGATACACCAGTAGCAACTTCCCAAATGCATGCATGTTGTATATATATATATATATATATATATATATATATATATATATATATATATATATATATATATAATATATATATATATATATATATATTGTAACGAGACTTATTACCAGACTACAAAACGGTATCCATGACAACCTATCAATAGGTACGCTAGGTTGATTCATAAAGCGTCACTGGCTCCTGCCATTGGGGGACGAACATTAGTGGCTTCACCCATCCGTGTCTAGATCTCTCTGTCTGCCAATGCCGACTGTAGTCTTCCGTCTCTAGACCCACGTCTGCCTTGTTAGCTGAGCAATGGTCTTCCTGCCTTGATAATTCGTAGGCAGGAACATGTTGAGTCTTGCACTCTCGTCTTCTCTTCTTTCCAGTGAACATCATCACGACGGCACAGAACGCGACGTGCCGGCCGTGCGAGACGAATGACGGGGTGTGCTACAGCGTGACGGGGGTGGAGAAGGCGGGGTGCGTGTGTCCCACGTCCCGGTCTGGCCCCGACTGCTCCTACATACACGGTACGACACCAACGACTGTATCACGCACAGGGTGAAATATTGAAGAAAGTTTGTAGTTGGCGAGTCCTTTTCTTAATTAACGACATAGTTATTTTCTACGTAAGGAGTTTTACACAAAGGATATTTATTTTAGCTTACTTAAAATATTATTAATCTTATTGATTATTTTTAGTGTATTATAGATGATACTAATGCTTTGTGTTTAATTAATCTATAAATATTTACTAAATATAATTTATACAAAGCATATTATTGTATACGTTTTTTATCAGTATACGCAGACTTATTGTCATACGGCCGCCATCTTTTAAAAATGGCGATGTGAATGTCAGACATATAATCGGTATTCATAAATGGAGCCCAAGATTATGTATCTATGTAAATATGATGGAAACAAAAAAAACCATGAGTACAGTAGCGGCCATCTTGAATACTTGATAATCATATCCATATGTAAAAATGCTACCCTAATTTGTTAGATTGATATTATCATGTATGTACACGCCCGCGAACAGGAGAGCCGTCCCGGATTTGATGGTGCCAAAATTAGTATTAAGAATAATGAACGCGTTTTAGTTTGTATTGTTGTATTCGCTGCTGTTGCTGGCAAATTTACGTATATCTAAGAAAACCTATGCAGCTTCAATCATCTAGTTCTGATTTACTTTTTGTCCCGAGATTAAAAACTAATATTGGAAGTAGGGTTTTTTGTAGTTGCAGTGTGAGATGAGTGGAAAATACTGCAAAATTCCACTGCAATTTAAATACGCACCTTTATAGCATTGCCGATCCACCATAGTTCCGTGGTGTCTCAATCCATCTGTTGACAATCGGAATGTTTGTCGACTTCGAGATTGATCAACATGTTCGTACTGATGCGTCCCTGAGCTTCGTTTCCAAGGATTAAGGTTCAATAGGAGTTTTACTATTACTATTATTATTACTATTCCAAACGTAGTTTTGGTTAGCGTTTTCCTCCTAGACTGATTGCACCACAGTGCTGCACGGCTGTACGGAAATAATTTGTTCGCAACGTAATACGTAATGGGCAACATTCGTAGACATCACGCGCTCGTCGGAAACATCGGCAAACCGGCCCCGCGTCTTGGATAATCGCAAATGTACACTACAGTGCGTTTTGTATGTTTTTAGTAAATTTTACTTGTAACTTTAACGACTTTTTACACCTGTTCTCGTTTTTATTCAGTAAACGTTAGTTGTGACGTCAACACGTTTACCATGAGAATATGCTACGACCCTCACGAGGGGGTTAACTTCACGGCGGGCAGTCTCCTGTACGCCTTCGGCAAGGGACGTGACTTGGCCTGTACTGGATGGACAGTAAGTGATCCGGACGATGGACTTTGTCAAGCCGGACACGTCAGGCTGGACCTCCCGCTGGACAGCACGAAGAGAGATCGGTGTGGCACGAAACGTCTTATGGCTGACGTAAGTAGCTCAATTAGAGTAGGTCACTATGTCACAGAAAATATTTTCGTGCAGAATCTTAGTTAAAAGCAAACTTTCACTTGATTTGGTATTTCTGGGTAGTATCAATCTAAAAAATTAGGGTGGCATTTTTACATATGGATATAATTATAAAGTTTTTAAGATGGCCGCTGGCGTACTCATGGTTTAGTGTTTCCATCATGGAATAATTTATATATAGGTACATAATCTTGGCCTCCATTTATGCGTTACTATGAATACCGATTATATGTTATCTTTGACTTTGTCTGACATCCACAACGGCCATTTTATAAAGATGGCGGCCGTCAAGACTAATATCGCTATATCTTATGAAGTGTGCTACGTGGAGCCGGACAGTCGATGTTACAAGATAAATGTATGGGCTACGATTTCAATATAATAAAATAATTTGTGCTTGACCTTCATATATGTCATTTTATGAAATACTGTCAAGACAAATTTTGTCCATACCTTAGAAATACGCCAATCTAAGCTATTGTGTTTGTTATGTTTTATATAACGAATAAACATCACGATGTGTGTTTCATTTTATTGTATATACGTTGACCGAGTGACATGATTCTGTCTTATTCACCAACTTCTACTGCATATATATATATATATATATATATATATATATATATATTATATTATATATATATATATATATTTGTGTGTAAAACGCACGCCGCACGCACACGCACACAAACACCACACACACCACCACACCACCACACCACACACACACACACATCTTATTCACACACACACAACAACACACCACACACACACTTGTCATTTTACTGCTATCACACGTGACACCAGTACAGACGACATCACCAAAGACATCACACACAAACAAAAAAAAAAAACAAAAAAAAAAAAAAAAAAAAAAAAAAAACAAAAAACCACACCACCACCACCACCACACACACACACCACCACCACCACCACCACCACCACCACCACCACCACACACACACACACACACACACACACACACACACACACACACACACACACACTTGTCTATATGTGACTGCTTCAGCCGACGACACTCAAGTACGAGACGAGACTGGTGGTCCAAAGACGATCAGTGGCCGGCGCCGATGACATCGTCTTCAAGACCTTTTGTTCGTTCCGGACTCACGCCGACATCTCCTTCCGCGGAGTCGGCGTAGTCGGGTACGTCTCGGGCATGACCGGCCGGCTCCCTCGGTCTCTCCTCTCATCCGCGTTAGTCCTATCGCCCGGCTGTTATAGTAATAATAATAAGAAGAAATCGTTTATATAGCTCCATAAATCTATATAAAAACCTATTCGGAGGCGCTGTGAGTATATATATATATATATATATATATATATATATATATATATATATATATATATATATATATATATATATATATATATATATATATATATATGCATGTGTATATGCAGAATATTGATAAGTTACGTAAAATTAATAATATTATTTTAAAGTAAATGACAATACATAAAATATGTGAATAAAATTAGTAATAAATGATAAATAAGTTAAAACTAAAGATGATTATTAAAATAAAGGGTATATTTATAATAATGTAAAAATAGTGTAATACATGTACAAGATAATAAATATGTAAAATAAAAATAAATAAATAAATAATACAAATGTAATAAACTAACATGTGTTTACACGCCCGGAATAAATGAGTTTTCAGCAGTCTTTTAAAAGTTACGAGGCAACAGGTTTTCTTCATCTCAATTGTAAGAGAATTTCAAAAAATTCCATTGTCTCATTCTCCAGTTATTGCTATGTTGCAGTCGTTGCCTTTTTACTAACCTTTCAGTGTAGGGTGTGTTGAATTGACTGACCTCAGCGTTCTGTTCTCCAATGCAATAATTAGTGAACACATTCTCCTTCGGTAGACCTATTTTTTATATAAATATATTGATTTGTCATAATCTCAATCTTATATATATATGTAGTATTATACAAACTCCCCATTTTTCTTTCTGTGTATACTTTCGTGTCACTATCTACTTGAAAAGGATCCCTCTACACAAATGTTTGTTTTGTTGTTAGTCTGGCTGGAAACGACAGAGGAGAACACAAGAATCCCCGGATGACGTTGACAGCCCTCACCCAGATAGGGGAAGAGATCCCGCAAGGCGTGGCCCTGCGACTGGGAGACGGACTGAGGTTCCGGATTCAGCTGCTCGACGACGGTACATCTCTGAGTTCCTTAAATCCTAAGTTTCGGATGCTTAGATTATGCGTATTTGCATTATGCAAATTATTTAACATCCAACATATTTCATTCGCTAGATGACGTTATTGTAGCAATTTGTTTATCGCGCGTTAAAACCGGCGTATTCTACACAACAGTTTTTGTTGGGTGTTGGAGAATAAACGACAAATGACAGTGTTCCTCCCGTGTTTTGGGAACTCATGTGACCGATCACAAACACACTTAACATTTCTGACCCCTTACAAAAAAGCATTAAAATAACATTAAAATATCAATGGTTTTTGAATGGTATTTGATTGGTACTTGAATAGTCCTAAGGGGTATTATACTTACTTACTTACTTATCCTCTTCGTCCCCAGTGGGACATAAGGCCACAACAATGCTTCGCCACAAGGTTCTGTCTTTTGCTGAGGCCTGAGCCTCACCCTAGGACAGCCCCATCTCTTTCAGCTCGGCCATTACTGATTGTCGCCATGTCATCTTTGGCCGTCCTCGTTTCCTTTTTCCAGGTGGTGTCCATCTCAGTGCCACTTTGGGGATGCTGTCTTGGGGCATTCGCAGAACATGCCCTAGCCATCTTAGTCGTCTGCGTTTGATTTCGAGGACAGCACTGTTGCAACTCGTCTTCTTATAGAGGTCCACGTTAGAAATTTTATTTGGCCAGAATATTCGGCAGATCTTTCTTAGGCATCTATTATGGAACGCATCGATCTTGGCCATGTCCCCTTTTACCACTCGCCAGCACTCTGAGCCATACAGTAGGATGGACTTCACATTACTGTTGTAAAGTCTTATCTTTGTTTTGGTGGTGTACTGGTTAGACTTCCAAATGTTCTGCAGTTTGGCGAATGCACAGCGGGCTTTACCGAGTCTTGCCTTGATGTCTTTTTGGCCTCCATTGTCTTTGCTGATGAGACTACCCAGGTAAGTAAAGTCCTGTACAAACTCAAGTGGTTCACCATTTACGGTAACAGGTGCGATTGGTGTGGTGTTGATGCTCA